>VDFB02149485.1:0-19315 GCA_007258455.2 Sequoia sempervirens | reverse complement strand
TTGACTCACATCCCTCAGGAATGGAATAGGGTTGCTGACTATTTGGCTAAATGGGCTTCTAAGCATGTTGGTGATTGGCAGATTGAGGGATGGGAGCAACTATCCCTAGATTATTGCCAAGTTTGCAAACTCACTATATGTTATTATGGGTTACTTCCATAATTGTGGGATCAATTGTGCAAGTGCATATCTAATTTGTATGCTAGGATTTGATCCCTATTATTCCCTAAATGTTTGTCTTCAATTTGTCTTGAATGTATAGATATGAATCAACATAACAAATGGTTGGGTGTGATCTGAGTTTGCATGTGATAGTGATAGTTCCCCCCTTATGTAAAACCCTAAAGGATATTGAGCTAACAACTTAGAAAATACTCAAAGATAACAAACAAACATGTAGTAGATGCCCTAAATGATGATGCAAGTAGAAATGTAGTAATAAATGCTTGGATTCAACACTACTAAATATATCTTGATTGCATGCTATTGATCTTAGATGAATTCTAGGTGTATCTTTAATCTTCAAATACAACTCCAAGCGTCCCAAATAAAATATTTTGTGATTTAAGTTGGCACATAATGGCTAGTTAGAAGGTTTAGGTTGACCTTAAATTTGAAATTGAAGACTAAAAACTTAAGGTTCTTTTTTGCAACCACACAACTAACCCAGATCATTTACACAGTCATAAATTTGATCCAAGTTAGGGAATACATAAATACAAAAATCAAGCTTAATCTCTAAAAATAAATGTAAATGAAAACAAATTTAGTTCAAGTTATGTGCCCACTTTCAATAAAAATCACACCATTTGTAACTTTTAATTATATAAAAGATAAATTGAATCAAGATAAGTCCCAAACGAAAATAAAAAGTGTTAGGTATGAAAACCACATGAAAACCGTAATGAAGATGACTAAATTATAATGCAAAAAGATAGTTTAAGATAACCATATTAAATGAAAGAGTAGTATAATCAAAAAAGTTGTAAACATAACAAAAGAGTACCATAACAGGGAGTTTTTCCTAATGTGTTTTGGGGTGAATTTTTTGTATTGAACAAAACAAGATCACAAAGAATGACAGCTACCAACTAGTAACTGATGAAGAAAAATAATACACTACAATGATAAGGCCATGACCTGACGAAACAAGAGGCTAATACTTGAGCTGAAACACTCTACATAAGTTCATATTACAGCTGTTCAGTAGAAAAATACAATTAGCCAAATTAGCCAACAAATAACCATGAGCCGAGGAGTAATAAAACTCTGGAGTTCAAATACTCACCCAACTTTCATTCCATAAGGAAAAAGAAAGAGTATCCATAGGACAGAAATTATATTAAGAAAATCATTTTGGAGCGGTCGAAATTTATTACAAAATAGAGAGTCCATGAACACAGGTGGGAATTATTGGCTATATTGTTGGTTATAGGGACGAATGACTAGTTTAATTCCTGAAATAGGACAGGATACTCTTAAGAGGACTAAGGGTGGTCTACGGCCCTA
Source organism: Sequoia sempervirens (assembly GCA_007258455.2). Classification (NCBI taxonomy): domain Eukaryota; kingdom Viridiplantae; phylum Streptophyta; class Pinopsida; order Cupressales; family Cupressaceae; genus Sequoia; species Sequoia sempervirens. The sequence continues at coordinate 17,806 of VDFB02149485.1, read as the reverse complement.
CAGCGAGGCACAGGAAAAAGCTTCAAGCAGAGTCTTTAACAGCTTTGAGTTTTGCACGAGTTTCCTTTGGAGGCCCAATGTCTTTGGCTGCATGGAAGGGGGTGTTGGAAAGAGAAAGATGCACACCCGGATCTCTGTGAGCACAAGAGCTGTTATACAGAAGGGAATTGTTAGCAGCCTGCACATTGCTATTAACATAAGCATTCACAGGATCTGCCATGGAAGGACTATGGCTTCCTTTGCCATTTGCATCCTTCTCATTCATGGTACTATCCTTATAACCCACCTTCTGGCTGTCATATATGGCATTGTTTCTTGATTCAGAGCCCAAATCCATGGTGGCTCCCCTGTTTTCACCTGCAAGAGTGATTACTCGAACACCCAAATCAGATTGCCCCGGCATCGGCTTCTGGTCTGCATTGAGGAGCTTGTGCTGTGCATGGAGCTCGGCCAGCTTGCGAGTGAGATTGGTTATGTCTTCCTTGATTCCTTGCTGAAAAGATTTATCTGGTTCAGAGCTTGATCCCTTAACAATGGCCTTACCTTGATCTACTGGAACAATGCTAAGCTCCTCATTTTTTCTGTTCTCTGAGGCAGATAAATTCAGTGATTGAGTAGGAGTAGATATTTCGACGGTAGCTGTAGCAGGAGGAGGAGGAGCAGGTGTGGGTGACTCTTTTTTAGTCTCTGTAGCAGTAACCTTTTGTTGGTCTTGCTTGGACTCAGCTTGCTTAGGCACTTGGGGTTCAGGCTTTGAGGGCAGCCTAACAGGCTGAGTGGACTTAGAGGGCTCTTCCTTCTTGGCCTCGGGCTTGGGAAGCTGTTGCTGCTGCTGAGGTTGAGGCTGAGGCTGAGGTTGAGGTTGAGGCTGAGGCTGAGACTGAGAAGTGGGGACACTAAGCCGGGATGGCTGCCTAGAAGTCTGACTTCTATCTCCTATGCCATATATTGAATAGGGATTCCTGAAACCTCCTTGAGGATACATGATTTCTTTAGTAGTCTGCCTTGTAGTTTGACAGTCAAGTTGGATTTTAAGCTGATAAGACTGACTCAGTACTAGGCAAGCTTATTAAAATGCTCTATTGGAAAAAAAATCCTCAGCAAAGTACAGAAACTCCCACAGGGGATGTGCGCGGGCTATTAGATATTTTTCCAGAGGAATATAGAGAGAAATTACACCTAATTGTTGAGGAGTATCTGAGGAACTAACTTTGCACTGCAAATGCTATTGATTCGATAGTTAATGGGAGGAATCAGATCATTTAGAATGGTAAAAGCTCAATATCAATAGCTCCAACCTTGCCATGAAAAGCCCAAATCCTATCCCAAGCTCCTTTAAATAGTTGCTTATAAAAGCCGCATCAATCCAAGCTTATGAAAAGAATTGTTTCTGTTCAGCTATAGACAAATTCTCCGAACATAAGCTTTGAGCAGAAGATACACAACAATAGCTTTGGGCAATCAAAGATTACACCTCATCATAGAAGGAATCATCTGCTTGAAATTCCTGCAAGTCAAAAGGCAATTTGAAGATAGTCAGATCACTGCCTTTCATTTTATTTCCAAAGCAAATTTATGTAGTGCCAATATTTTCAAATCTTCATACAGAAGATTTTTATACATGATTGTTTTTGGTATTAACTGTGTATGTTTTTCAATCGACATTTTGGATCAAATTCAGTCATCCATCTTTTTAAGATCGATTATACAATCCAATACCTGTTCTTGATAATGAATCATTGAATTTGATCTGAATTATTGATTGAAAAATACATACAGTTAAAACCGAAAACTATTGTATATACTTTTACACGAACTGTGTAAAACCCATGCCAAACTGTTTATACAGCATCTTCTAAGCACTTTGGCATGATTATTTACCAAAGTTATTAGATTTCCACAATCCATAAGAGTATGAATAGTTGTTTCTGGATTCGATTGTGTAAGCTTTTTTGAATAAAAAAAAAAATGTTTCGAATCACACTCCGTGATCCATCATCAGGATAGAGAGCTCAAGGATATGAAAATTTGTTGCAGACCCAACAGGTATAAAAAGAGGTAGAAGAATGTTAGAGGGATAGGAGGCACAAGGCCCAAGGGATGGCAAGCTAGAAAAATAATAATATTGAAATTAAAAATAAAGGAGACAATTGACAATTAAAAGAACAAATGACTATATAAAGAAATGCAAAAAAGCTTACACAATCGAATCCAGAAACAACTATTCATATGATTATTTACCTTAGCATGTTCCTGTAGCGTTCTCAATCGAAAATGTTTAGGTGGTTTAAAAATGGTTAAAGCTACATTCCATAGTAAATCATGAACATAAATAGACAACACAGGGACAAAATGTACATGGCAGTTGCCTGTGTAGGCACCATTTCAAAGTTATATTGAGGTGAATGCACAGATACTCCAGCAAATCTTACTGAAGCATTCAGTCAGGGACCAATTTTGAATAAAAACCCCAATTTACCACAACCAACAACACATACTCAGAAAGGGATAAGTGTCCACAATGCATTTGAATAACAATACAAATTTCCAGTTTTTTTAAAAAGTAGCTGATTCTAAAAGTTTTGGATGCAAAAACAAAAAAAAATAATGAATAGAACTTCTAAAAACTCAATTCCTAAACAAAGTACCAAATTTTCACACAATAAAATTTATTAAACAAGATACAGTCAAAAAGATTCTTGAATAACCAAAAAAAAACACCCAATTCACCTAATTGCAGTAATCTTACCTCTGCACATTTACAAGTGATGTTGCCTCTACTCAACTGGGTGTAGGCTTAAAAGATCCAACAGTCTTACCAGGGCACAGTCAACAAATGATTTTACTCCTATCCAATTGGATGCACGCTCAAACAACAGTCTAGTGCTTAAATCCCAATCAGGCCTTGTTGCTTATAGCTGCAAGCAATACAAACCACATGTTATACTATATCTCTACAAACATCCTGAATGAGATTTATAGAGCATATGGAGAGTACAGGAGTCTGAACTTCCAGCTTGTAGATGCCTTATTCCCCATATGTCTATTGAAAAAGGAGCCCATTTGCAGCTTTACAGAAAGAAGCACAACAGTGTATATGTTACCCCAAATGTCAATGTCATGACCAGTTTCAGATACTCCATGAAATACTAGTTATAAGTGGAATACAGCTGCAGAGGACTACTTGGCTTACCAGCAGTTACCATTGCTTCCTACTTGTAAGATGCTCTGCAATGGCGTGCTGAGTGGGTGAAGAATCTGACGTTGTAGGGTTGTTGTTATGAATTGAAGAATCCAACCCTTTTTTCCCCTTTGCCACAAATTCAAATTGGAATATGGCTTTTTGTGAAAAACAGTCTACGGCTCTGGAATATGGTAAGTCCATTGTGGAAGATACAATTTTTTTATTTTTTTATAATTTTGACATAAAGCCTTTCATTAAAAAAAATAATAGATACTTACAATTGTAGAATCCATGTGTTTTCATGTGAGATTAAAGGTAAAGTAATGTTTTCTTTTGTATTGATGAAATGCAATTACAAAGAATAAAGTGCAGTTATAAAAGTGAAGTGAGAAAAAGTAATGTTAGACTTGATCTTTGAAATCTATCATATCCAAGTGGAGAATCTAAGAAGGTTATTTGAATTAAAGTTATATATACAATTATAATAATAATTTATTCATGAAAAAGAATGGGCCGAATTAAATGTGTACTTTGAGAATTAGATTTGGTTGGCCGCACAAAGGGAAAGCAAATATAGAGTTTACTTATTTTAAGAAAGAAAATTAAAGCTTCTTTATGAGAGATTTTCCTTTTTTTAAGAGGATAATGGCAAAAATTGTATACTCATGTTGATTCAATTTATATTATGAAAGTTATAAAAATTGTATGAAATCATTTTGAATAAATTTAGACTTAAAATGCTTAAGAGATGGCATAAGTTTTCTACAATCTATGAAGAATTGTATGATTACTTTTGATTTTAACTATGCATATTTTTCAATCACACACACAATTCAAACAAAAAACAATCATACAATGTATAAGAGAATTTTAGCGCTTTGTAATTATCAATTTATAAGGGTAATGCTTTTAAAATTGTTGTGGTGGTCTCAAAATCACTTTAGTGATCCTGCAACTATCAATCTAGTAAAAGCAACAATTCTACTTATAATACTAGAAATTACATACCATGCAACTTCCTTATTGAATTTTTGCACTCATTTTAGTGTTCATATCATTAGTAGGTTTTCGGTCATTTCGTACCTATTTCTAACTTCCTTGATGATCATAAGTTGAAATTGCAAACTCTCTAGACCTTTCCAAACCACCCTTAGGCACCACCAAAAAGAATAACTTAGTATAATGAAGGGACACTTGTGCCCCTAAGGTCATGAGCACCACCCTCACCATCCCCTATCTAGCAAAGGTGTCCTTTTAAATTTCTTAACCAATCTTTCCCTAAGTGCCTTTTCCCTAACCATAATCAAGCATTCCCAAGCACCAACCCTAAAGACATAGTATAATTCCATATAAAAGACAATTTTTCTCTTCAATCCTTTATTGGATCACCTTATTTCAAAAATAGAAAACTTAGTAGCAATGCACTTCTCCAACACAAAGGAAAAATGTAGGTCATTTATTGAAGCAAATGACTAGTAAGTTAGGATTGAAGGTCTAAAATCGAGGAAGATTCTTGATCAACCCAAGCTATAGAATATTGCTTATTTCCTTCTCCCTTTTCTATTCCCCACATCTATCCTACTTGATTCCTCTATTTGTGAAGCCATATAAAACCTTTAATGAACCCCTAAAATTGCATAAACCCTCTATATTCATTACCCTTAGCTAGTTTAGATTCTACAACCTCTACAATAAACTTGGGCAATAGTCATAGCTTTTATTTTGCTACTTTAACATGCATATTTAGCATTATTCATATTCTTGCTAAAATGGGGGTAAATTTTAGTGTTAATAATTGCATACTCTTGTAATTTCACATTGCACAATGTCCTCTCTTTAGCCCTCTGATATAAAGTATTTTAGTTACAAAATATTAGCACCTAAAATGTCTATTTTAGATAATTTTATGATGTTCTTGTCTCTCTAAGTCTATTTTTTTAGATGGGAGCACTATGTGCAAATATCCACATGACATACTTATGTGTTCTAAAAAATTATGATTTAAGTGGTCATTGGAGCATTACCTTCCCACGATTATTCTAAAAGTAGTGCTCCTACATGCAACTATGTTGAAAAAACTCAATCTAACTTGATATTTTTGAAAACAAAGGATATGATTTTTGAATCTCAAGCATTCAACTCTATAATTTTGGAATAAACTTCTTCACTTTGATTATCCTACAAGCTCTTAATCATATCTCTTGAAACTCTTTGATCAACATCTTTGTAGGATCTGTGAAGAATGGTAATATTGAAGCAATAACATTTCTCTTAGAGGATTTTCATAGCTTCCAGGTGATATTATTCTATTTTTTTGTACCCTTATTCTTTATTTATTAATGCTATGTTAGCATTGGGATGTTTCAGTTGCTAACATAGTGCAACTAAATTATTTTATATCACAATCTATTGTACATTTTCATTTTGAAGCAATCATATTTGCATTTGCATTTTTTAATATTATTCAAAAGTATTGGCTACCATTGATGATGTAGAGAGAGATTCATACACTTTCAAACCCCTCTCTAAAATCCTCAAACAATTTCTTAAACAGAAAAAAAAATCTGCAATTTAAATTCAACAACTTGTTTGCACATGAATCCAATGAATTTTTTTGTTAAAGGAAAATGATTACAAATGATTTTTAGTCTTCAATGGACTGATGAACATTAAATAAAATCCCCTACAAACATCTGATATGGAATGCAATATTATTCAAACACAATCTATGCTCAACCATGTGAGCTCTTGCAAACTACCTCACTCCCAACACCTCAAAACCACTTGCAACTTATATGGCTTCAATCTTATTTTTTTGTAACCTTCATGGATTGTTGTAATTAGTCCAAACTTGCAACAAAACATCCAAGAAGCTCTTCCTCATAATACCACACCTTCCCCCCTTTCTCTCTTCCCCAAAATTCCTCTTCAAAACCCCTTGCAATGAAAAGTGGTTTTTTTATTAACTCCTACTCTACATAAATTAATTTCATATGCTTTATTTGGGCCTCTCCAATATGGCACAATCCTTGTTGTTTCTGCACATGAAAACCTTCAAAAAATAATTTAAAAACCATTACTAACAACCTTGCCAAAGATAGGATGTTGCAGTTTTTATTCTCCACCTTTAACTCCTGAAAAAACAAAAAATTAAGGCAAGTCCTGGGTGCCCACTTCTCCAGTCCCTAATTTTTAGGGATCAATATTAAGTGTTTTAAAACTCCCTATTCAATTCCCAATGCCTCATATTGTCTCTCAAATATTTTGCAATTAATATTTTTTTTAAATTGTTTTTTTTTTTGCTTTTTCACCCCTCTAATCCAAAATTAATTTATTTCAACAATCCAAACTTGCTCAATTGAAAATAAACCTTTTTTAGTAGATATAGGATTGTCAATGACTATGGATGCTCCTGCATCAAACACCCAAGGTAGAAAAATTTTGTGAGCTTGGTATCAAAAAATGGAGTTGAATGGTAAAACCATCCTTTCAGGTTGTAAACAACCCTCAACAAACTCCATTAAACAAACTAGTACCTCTAGTTTGTTTTTCTTTCTCCTCTTCTAGCACCTAGCCAAAACAAGTATCCTTCTCCTCTGACAATTCTTCTTTGCACTCAACATTTTCAATGTGGAATCAACTCCACCATAAACCAACCACCTCCACCAAATGAAACTCACAATATCTTCCAATCTTGTGGAATTCAACCCACCATATTCTGACCACCTCCTCCAAAATGCACCTGCACTAAACTTTTCAATACTAAAAAAATATTTTTCCTTCCGTACTTCACTAGAAATCTCTAACTAAACCATCTCATTTGAATTCACTAAATCATCCAGCTTATCATGAAAATAATTAAAAAGAAAAGGTTTTACCTCCTCACTACTTGTTGCAATATCATTCTCAACCTCATCAAAGCATTCATCAAAATTTGATTTCACCTCATTACCTTTTGCTGCAATCTTCACTCCTTCTGTCAACACTTGCCATTCCTTTTCTACTGTCAAAATATTTTCATCTACACAAGATCCACTCTTATCTTCATCATAAAAATGAACCATATTATGCATTACCTCTGTCTCTTCAACCTTTTCTTCACCACTTCCTGCTGCCATATCTTCTTCACCTTCACTCTTAGCTACACTTCATTTTCCATTACTTTCAAGTCCTCCAAAGGAAACTCATCATCCTTAATCATTGCTGCACTTCCCTCTTCTTTTCCCTTTTTATCATTTTGAACAAGGATTTCCACATTTTCCTTTTTATCCTTTTTCCCTACATACAAAGTTTCACTTGCAAATATATCAGTACCAAAATAATAATAAGATTCAACCCTTCTCATTTTATTTTCCTTTCTATCCTTATTATTTGCTACAAATTCTTTTGCCACTTCCTCTTTCCTATCTTGTAAAGGATTCAAAACATATTCTTCCCCATCCTTTATGATTCTATATATATTCTTCCTACCATCATGTAGAGCTCTTTGATCATACAACCAAGTTCTACCCAATAAAACTAATGTAGAGAGGAATTCATACTCTCTAATCCCTCTCTAAAACCTTCACAACAATAGATAAACAAAATAAGGAGATTGCAAATTAACCTCAACAAATTGTTTGCACATGAAACCACTAAAATTTTCTATTAAATAAATCTTATTACAAATGATTTTCAGTCATGAATAAACTGATGAATAGCAAGTAACATTATGAACATCAAAATGTAAATGAAATATCATTCAAACACAATATATGCTCAACTATATGAGCTTCTGCAAACTATTCACCTTCTAGCACCCCAACTCCACCTACAACTCCTGTAGCTTATCCTCATGTCTTCAAATAACTTCTTGACTTCATTCCTCTTCTAAAATATGATTTTTATTTTCATTATGTAGCCCTCATGGCTACCTTGAACACCTACAAAATCCCTCTTCTCTTCTCCTATTCCTCTTCTCTTCACAAACTGATTTTTTGCACTTTTTCTTATGCAACTCCCAGGAGCAACCTGCAAGTTCTTTCTCCAAACTTGCTACTAGAGAGATTTTTTTGGGTGTTATTTGCAGGTTTGGACTGATTTACAATAGTCCATGGAGGTTTTAGAATAGTTGGATTGAAGTTACATAGATTACAGGTGATGTTGTAGTGTTGAGAGATGAAATTGTTTGCAAGAACTCACATAACTAAGCATAGTTGTCCTTAGGATGTTTTTAAATTGCATATGGGATGTCTATAACAAGTTTATTTTCTATATATTAGTCCATTAATGACTTAAATATTTTTGTAATCAAATTTCTTTAATGGATATTGAAAATTTGTTGGCAAACTCAAGGCGCATAACTATGAGGGGGGTGAATCAGCTTGTCAACAATCATAAACTTATTCCAACTTATTAATCTTAATTTCAGATCTAATCATTAATCATGAAAGCATAAAATGAACAACACATCAGGAAGCACAATATAACAACTTTCAAGATTTTATGTGGAAACCCTATTAGGGGAAAACCACGATGGAGGACAATCCACAAGATTATACCCTATTAAATGTATAAGAAAATATGAATGGGAATGTACATGCATTCAGGCACACTTCCTAGAACTCATTGCTCAAATACAAAAGGCTCATTTCCCAAGGAAGACACACTATCTTATAGAAACATTCAGATTACATCCGCAAGATTTTGAACTAAGAAAATAGCATCTACTAGTGCTTGATTATAGTTTCGATTAAGCACATGAACACTTCTTCACTCCTTCTTTCACTCTCTCAGTCAGCCTTCAATGACTTAAGTAATCTTTATTCATACATAGGATTCATACACTTCACATTCACAGTCTTCCACACTTCAAACAATTGCTCTTATATATCCACAACAAGAAATTACATCATACAAATTAGCCATAACATAGTGAAGACCGAAACAACAACATCTACAACATGAAAACACTTTAATTAATTTCTCCTGAAGATCCACAACACGCTTCAACACCTTGTCTATCTAAGAACATGGAAAACATGAACACGTTAAGAGAAAGTACACATTGGATCAATGAAAGCACAACAACTGAATGAAAACATGACATAAAGAGAATGAACTTAGAAACATCCACAAGCATCATGAAACACCAAGAGAAGCATCCACAAAGAATCGAATCCCACTGAAATCATAGAACTTTTAATCGCTGACACTAACTAAAGCAACAAAAAACGGCTGCACGAAAATCACCATAACCCAATCAACTCTTCATGTGGATCTTTGAAACTCGACGTGGATAAACTAGACATACTCAACAAGAAACCCTTTAGTCCACAACCTTAGAAAAATAATGTACTGAACACACCGACAAAAAGAACTTCACATCACCATTGACAACCTAAGCACTTCTTATTACAATTTTCTCAATATCCTCGACATATACAACTTCTAATGAAACAATGCTAAGAGTGTTGACATCAATGACAACCACATATCAGCAACACAAATACAACATCCAACAAAATCACTATTTCTTGTGCAAGAAAAATTTTGAATTTTAAATTCTGTAAAGTTTAATTTTCTATTTGAGCCCTTGTTGAGAGGTTTTTAGAGAGGGTTTTGAGAGTAATAAATCCTCTCTACATTAGTGGTTTTTCTCTTCACAAGCTGATTTTTTTGCACTCTTTCTTTATTTGGGGATCCCTTGCAATTTCACTTCAAAATAAGACTAATAATTTAATATAAATAATTTAAGCCTTAATATTGCCTTAATTAGGCTCTGATACCACTAATGAAATAAGTTCCCCTTACAAATATGAAAAACTCATAAGACAACTTCAAATAACACAACATATGCAAGAAGGAAAAAACTATATTTTATTGTAGCAAATATGAAATAGGATTACAATATGCAGAAGTTGATAAGCTCCCTTACAACATGGGCTTTCCACATACAAAAATCTGCAACACTTGGAGTCTTCAATCTTATGCTCAATCCAACAACATCTGGTTATGTAAACATTGATGGTATATAGATGTATACTTGCAAAAATCACTGATGAAGACAAAACCACCCCAATCCACAACTCACAAAATAACAAAGATTAAACAAAGAGAGAAACCATTTCAAATCAAATCTAAAACTTCTTTCATTTAAATTTATTCAAATACAAATTGCTCAATACATTTTTAAAATTAAATCTCCATAAATGTTCTCCCCGTAGCTTCTTCTTGCTACTCCAAAGCTCTCTTGTTGTTGTTCAAACCTTCACACAACTCTAAAATCTCTACACCTCTCACACACTGGTGCCTTGTCTTTCCTTCACTAGTGTTGCTCAAACTTGCAACCAAAACCCCCAACAAATACCTCTATAGAAGTTTTATTCTCCTTCCCATTCCTCACAAACTTCTTCCCACGTTTTTCTTCAAAAACCCCCAGAAATATACATTAAAATCATCAATTTTGGCCCAAGAATGGGCTCCCAACTCTCCCACAAGAATAGCTATAGAGTACATTCTAGTGTTTGAGATATAAGCTTTCATAAAGCTACAAAATACTCTTTGAACTTAGTAATTTTCATTTATGTAGACACTGGCTTGCAATTTGTATTGTGTAGATATATATTTTCACTATTTCTTTATAACTAGATGTTATACATTGTAATTGATTATTTTATGCTTATAATTTCTAGTTGTAAATAGTTATAAAAAGGATAATTGAAATAGTCCTTAGAGTTGTTAATACATCTTAGTGTGTTATGTGGAAATTAGTCTTGAAAGGCTCAAGTTCATTTCTAAATTATACTTTTTTATATAATACAGTGCCCTCTAGTTTGGTGAAGCATGTAGTAATCCATAGGAGTGTAGCCACATAGTGATTTACTACATCTATTCTAGCTTTGTCTATCATTGAACATTGTCTTGTTTGGAAATTATTGACAGTGTTTACATCCATGGTGTCACAAATTTATCTTGAGGGTGGAGGAAAATATCTATGAATAGACATTTTTGTTCCTCCAGGTGGTTTAGTATGAACTTTTTGTACTCCTAACATGAATCAGTTTCATGTGCCCTCCTTTCATGGAATGGGAAATACTTACCAAGATAGTACTATGAGGTTTCTCATAGGGGTCATTGTGATTTTTTTCTGACCTATCATTTGTTCTACCTCATTTCTCATAATTGATTCTTCAAGGAAATTCCATAACATTGATATTTGGTTCTTAGAGTACTATTTTTTCTATCACCAAATTATTGTAATTGTGATTTTTTAATTATTTAATGGTTGAATATGTTTTCACATCAATGGTGGCATAGCAACTAATTTTCAAAATGTTTAGCACAAAGGGATTATTATTCCCATTATCTTGTGTCACTAGTCACCAATTGCTTTTATACTTTTTTTTGTTTACTATCAATGAGACTTGATATATTCTTAGAGAACTACTAAGAGCATTTTCATATGATTTATAGGGAAGCTTTTTGTACCTCCTCCAACATGTCCATATTGAGGGACTGTAAGAAAAATTTGCACAACTCCCTATGGTCCATGTTCAACATACTAGTTGAGGAATAAAGGGCTTGCCTCCATCACATGATGAAAGGAGTTGTTTATTCATTTACATATTCCTTTACACTTTAGAATTATTGAGTTCATGTTTTGAGTAATTTCTTCATGTCAAGCATAGTTCCAAACTCACCGATGAGTTATCAACAAGATTGGATTGAGGCTTCAATAATTCTATAATACCAATCCAAGGAAATTCCCTCCAAGGTTTTTAGAAAAAAATGGTGACCACTACATCCCATGGGAGAAGTTCTAGAACTATCATTTTATAGGCCTTTGTATGTAATTTAGAGTCCCCTACTCCCGTTAATATAGGGAGTTTATGAAGAGCTCATGGTTAAGTGCATGAAAATGGGGTACCAAAAGGGGGTCTTAAGTGGCCATTTTTTAAAAAAATCAAGAAAAAATGATCTTGGATGAGAAATTAAAGATATTTACACTCAAAATTTGAAGACACGACAAGAATAAGAGTCATAGTTCTCTTAATATACTTTATAAACTGCTAATTTATGTTAGAAATGGTAGAGATTAAGGGAGAGCACATAAAGTGCTCTTATTTTTGTCAAAAAAAACATAACATAGCATATGATGTGTTCCCCCTAAAATTTTAACCTTTTTTTAGTATTTCAAAAATCACTTTGGTGAAAAATCATCTAACACCATCTAGTTTATGCCTGATTTTTCTACTAACTTTCTAATGAATATATGATCTTTTTACTAATTTTCAAAGTGGAAACATCCTAAATATAAAATTTGAGTGTGCTCCTCCTAAACTTTATGGAAGCTAATTAAAAATAATTTTTTAATGTGTATAAAATAGAGTCTAGTTTGTAAAAATGTAATTTGTTTCAATTTTTTATGAACAATTTAAAAATGAAACAAAAAATATCATACACATGGTTTTGACAAAAAATGGAGATACAAGAAAAAGAAATTAAATACTTAAACCTTAACACATTTGAAATATAGCAAAAATTATATGGTTATTAAACTAAGAGAGATATCAACATAATTGTGGTATTTTTTAACTCAACATTTAAATACGTGTAAACCTAATGTAGAGCATACTCAATACATAGTCATTTTTATAATTTACAAAAAAATTCCTTTAGATATAGACATACAAGCCCAAATTATATACAAACACTAACACATTGTAGCATGCTTGTGTCATAACATAGTCACATTTTTGTGAAGAAAAAATCTATTTCTCTCCTTCTCCCTCTCTCCCTATCTCCCCCCCCAAGGAAAATATAACAACCTTAAGGGTTGAAAATGACCTATATTTTTCTTTCCTTCTTCGGACCTGATCGATTTCGGATTTCTGACCTGATTTCTGACGGATTTTGTTCAGATCCTTTCGAGATCCTTTCCGACTTTCGACCGGATTTTGACTTTTTCCTTTTTCCTTTTTCGACTGACGCGCTCTCGAGGATTCCTCTCTCCAACTCTTTTTGTCTATATCTAGAACTATCTAACCTCACCTCTCTCTTCCTCCATCCCTAATTTCCATCCTCTCTCCCTCCCTATTCCCCCCTCTTTATCTATACCTATTAGAACATAATGTTAATAGGAGTCATACCATTATAACATTTATATAATGTTCTAATATAAGGTTATTAAACCTTTGATATTATATGCTTTATTAAGCATATTCTATTTGAAGTAATTATAGTCTAATAACTATTAAATTATTAATTATTTATGAATGGCTATTTTGAATAGGTGTGGTTAATACCAATTTAAGGTATTGTTCCACCCTTTATCCTCTATTTAAGGAGGCTCCCTCTCATTTGAGAGGGGGAGAATTTAGAGATTTTATAGTGAATTATATCACTATGCACATGAGGTATTATTGGCCATCTAGAAGTATGTAGAGAAGTTTCCCCAGGTTTGATCTTGTAGACATGTAAAATTGACTTAACACCTATCACACATACTAAATGACATTTTCACATCATCAACATCATTATCATCAAACACCACTGCATTTCACATCAATTATATCAAAAACTCTAAATTCCTCTATTAATTGAATAATACGACATTATTTAATTAATTCACTTTTCCATCATTTTTGACTAATTAAATAAACTCCATTTATTTAATAAATTCCTAAAACCCTATTTTTGCTATTAATTGAATAATATGACATTATTTAATTAATTCACGTTTCATCAATTTCAACTAATTAAATAAATTACATTTATTTAATAAAGTCCTCATATAACTTTATTTCGTCCTGATTAGTTAAATAATACCAATTATTTAAGTATGTCACTAAATCACTTTATTCTCCTACGTTGATTGAATTATTAAATCATAATAATTTAATTAACTCACTTTTCCTCCAAATTTGAATAATTTGAATAAACTATTCAAAACATTATCAAAAATCAAATCAAACTAATGTAACTTTGTTTGCAAAAGTCAAACTTGATTTGCACATTCAACTCCAAAATGAATGAATGAATTAAATCAATTAATTAATCATTCTCAACCACTTTCCTGATTGAGTAAATTACGATCCCCTGATTTCTCAATCTAATTCATGACTCATCAATCTAATTCCTAAGTAATCAATCTATTTCCCAATCCCACAGATTATTCAATATATTTCTTCAATCACACAAATTGTGTAATCTATTTTGCACAGATTATTCATGTCTAAATCCTCTCAACAACCTTAAACTGTTGATCTTGATTCAACATTGTTTAATCTTGATCATCCATTTCAAATCACAATTTCTATATAACAAACCTCTTTCCTCACAAAAAAGGATCAAAGAATCAACATCATTTGCACAATGAAGTACTGTTGATATTCCTAATCACCATTAACACAACTTCAACATTTCTTTTATCAACCAACATGTAATGCATCAAAAGCTTCTTGCACACAACAATGGAGGCTTCACGGTGATATGAACAATTCGACATCATGTGAACACTCCAACATGGGATGGTAACCTTTTAATTTTTCTTTGAATTTCATTGTGATAATTGTAGGATTTCAATTGTGTTTTCAATAGCTTAGAAAGTCATTTCATGAGTGAAGGAATAGATCTAGGATTTAGTGTTTTCGATTTCATTTGCATTTGTCTCATTTTTACCTCTATGATTTTCCCCCTCACACAAATCTATATTATAATAGACCATTTTTGTTAGTTTTTTAATAAACTAATGTTTTATGGGGGTTTTTTACCTAAAAAGGTTTTCCCCATGTATCTCTTGTATAATGTGTAAACTCTATGCTTGTATATTTCTCATTTTATTTATTTTATAATTTGTTTTAAATGATTAGTATCCTAATATCCTAATTTCTAACATGGTATTAGAGCAGTTTAGGTTATATTAATCATTTTTATAGGTTATACTAGAAGTTATGAAGAACTTGATGAGAAACATCTTGATGCTCAACAACACATGTGGGTAAGCCCACAAAACTGGTTTACAATTCTAGTGAGGAAGGAAAATTGCAAAAACATCCCCATGCAAAAAAAAATGGTTTTTGGGGGTTCAAATGAACATTTGGTTCGAGAAACCCAAAGGGGGTTCTCTAGAATCCCCCTTCGAGCAAACCCATTGAATGTTGGGTCCCACATTTCTTAGGAAAAAAATCAAAGGAAAGGGTTATGGAGAGGGGGTTCACTCGAACCCCCCTTTTCCCCCTTCTCCCCCTCTAGCACCAAAAAAACTCTAGAATTTTGCCCTTTGAATCTTGAATTGAGGATGAAAATGGAGGAGACTTCATAGACCCAACTAGATGATGGTAGTCCTTGGAACGAGCTATCCAATAAATATAATTTTAATATGTTTTGGTTTTATTATGTATTTGTTTTTTTAGTTTGATTAAACATAGGTTTTTCACTGAAAATCAAGCTCTTTGTTCTGCACATGTGAAAAAATAGTAGATTATAAAAAAAAATTGAAAAATATCAGTGCAATAGATATTGATGTCCTTGATCCAACAAAAAAAAAATTGAATAGTGATACATACAAAAAAAGTTATGTTGTATACGGTCCACCTATGTCTAAATTGTAATTAGTTTGACTTTGAAACTTGATTAAGGAAAAAATATTCAATAAAACACTATGAAACCAATTGGAAGCACTAGATATCATAGTTACAAATCTAAATTCAAAAAAAATAGAATTTTATCCTTTATGGAAAATAGGTTATGTTGTATATGGTGAGCATCACTCCTTAAAAATGGTGTTTATTAAAAAAAACTAGTTTTCGAAGGAGATGGAAAAAAAATGCAATCTAATTCCAAAATTTTTGAAAAATATATATTTAGAATCTACAGACAAAATGTCACAAATCACTAGTTTGCATAATTTTCAAAATCCTCACGGTTTAGCTGTTATAGGTGCTCGAAAGTGAATATTTAGTTAGAAAAAATCAGTTCAGTGTCCAATTTGGCCAAAAATTGTAAACTAGTATTGTGGGATCACCCATATGTGTAAGGAAATTTTTATAATTAATATGATTTTCCTTATCTATTATTTTAAAATTAATTATTTTATTTTTTATTTTTAATTTTGGATTGTGTATATTGTTTTGTAATCACACTTAGTAGCCCAATTTGACTTGGGTAAAACTACATGCATAACTAGAAATTGTAGCCTATTCCTTATAAGTTTCACCACAACAAACACAAAATATTCTCATATTAATAGACCATTGTTCCATGTTAAATATATCATGGGGCATTTATCTATCTTTGATCTCTTTATGGTCTTTTTTTTTTTGCAAAGTAGCTTTTGGATTTATGAAAAGAGATATGATCTAGGGATCATCAAAAGGGCCATTTAAAAACAACATGAAATAGCATTTGTCAATGCAACTATAAGGGGACATTAAGATGAACATTTATCTATGAGTCATATTCCTTTTTTTTTAATATTTACAATCATCTTCTAAATTATGTACTAATTGACACATGTATCCCAAACCTTTTCTAAATACAACTTCAATTCACTTTAATAGGGTGACAAAATATATGGATATAAAGATTTTCATTAAGTTCCTAGATACACCGCAATATCTTTATATTCACCTATAGAAAACATTGCTATAGATTACATTTCAAAATAGGTATAGATCTATATATTCTTGATTGTCTTTAATTATAAGAAAATGTGAAAACATGAACTAGAGATAATTTAAATTTAAACTTCAAGCCTATCCCTCAATCTATTAAAACCTCTATGTTCTTTACTATACAAATTTATAATTTCTATCATGATAAAACATATATTTGCATTTATAATAAATATCCTATTAAAACATATATATTTAAACCCAATCACAATTCACACTTTATCGTATACTTGATATGATCATTGATGTCTTCTTATAGACTACTATGAACGGTGAAGCATACATATGCTTGTCCAAAGATTTGATCAATTGTATATAGACTATGAGCCATCACTAAAATGTGTCTCATTTCTATCAGATTAAGACCTCTTGCACTAAATGGCATGTCTCTAATGGTGAATTTTCATTTATGTGTATATGTTAAGCATGGCATGTGATATATGGTTACATTCTTTGACACATGGAGGATGCATTGGAGGAGTTTGATGTTTCAAAAGTATTCATGGAGACTCTGCAAGTGTATTTTAATGTTTTAATTATTGAATAATACATTGGTTGTGGATGATTTTAGAGGTTGGGTTTCCCCTCTTAGGTTTTTCCTAAGGTATATCTTGTATAATATTATGGTATTTCTTTGATATTGGCATTATGGTTATTCTATCAACTTGTATGCATGTTTTTATCTCATGGGGTGATGTAGGAAATTGTTTGATCAACCTTGTATAATATTTTCTTAAGAATGAGAGATATTAGTAAGGATGGAAAGAATAAAAGAAGATAAACAACCTCCCTTAAATCTAATGGGGGGATACGTATTTATAATAGGAGAAATAATAGAAATGGTGAGCTTGATTAGGGGATAATAGAGGATTGATTCAGAAATTACAAAATAAAAATTGGGATGTCATAGAAAATTGATTAGGAGATTAAAAAATTCTAATTGAGAGTCAAGGGAGAGGAGAGTTAG
>VDFB02149484.1:0-13179 GCA_007258455.2 Sequoia sempervirens | reverse complement strand
CTACCTCAGAAGATTAAAACAAAACTTCCTTTCGTGAGTTACGTGGATGTGCACCCGAGTCTTTGCCATAAGACAGAGTTGGCAAGGAAGAAATATCTCACCATAGCTCACGAGTTGTTTACACCTGAAAGGGATCGGGAATCTACACATAAGGATGAGACAACTCTTCGCCAAAATGATTTGATATCTTCAGATTCCTATGCAGTAGGCAGAAATTTATTACAGGAAGTTGATAAGCGTGCTGATTTGAGTCAAGACAGCACTAGCACAGCTTGGGGTAATAATTTACCTACATCGTCTTTGCAGGAGGTGACTCAAGAAGTTTCTACTATTGAAGCCACTTCTGATTTTTATGACAGCAATGGCGAAACTTCGCGTGAGCATGACACAACAGAGGTTTCACACATGCAAAGTACTCCTATTGAGTTGTCGCATGAAGAGACTCAAGAGTTGGGTACGAGTAATGCAGTTGGCGTTGAGAATTTAAGTCATGGTGAATCTGATTTTCCGGATCAGACCTTTGAAAACAAGCTAGAGGATTCATATGTTGATATGGAATCCCAGGATCATGCTTTGGATGGGCATGCAGTCACTGTTGGAGTAGAAGCGTGTGAAGATACTGTCAGACCAGCAACTTCTACCGTACCAGTTGAGCCATCCTTTGAGGTACAGAGCAGCAGTACCTTAGATGTTGAGGTGTGCAGGGTTGAGAGCACACATGATGCTGCTTATCATGAGGTGAGTGATGACGGATCAGCGTCATATCATAGTGCATATGATGAACCGGAAATCTTGTATGGGGGTCGTAAGCTTCAGAATCCTCATCATTTGGTTGGGCAACTACAAGTGAATGATAATATGATTGCCACCGCCCTTGAGCATTTTGACGTTGCTCATCAGATGTTGACTACCTATGGTTGGAGTCCGCCTTTGACAGATGAGCACAGTGAGAGTGGTTTCTCCCTTGCAGTGATACATGCACTCCGAGAAGCAATTGGTACGATGAAACAAAACTACCTAAAATTGCTTGCGAACAGGGATTTTCTTCTCGAGTGGGATTGCATTTGTTATGATGCATTGCAGGGAAAGGGAGAACAGATTGATGAGCTCACTCATGAGCTGGAGGTGACTAGGGACTCATTGCATAGCACCCAGCTGGCTCTTCGAGAGTCACAGTTACAGATTGAGAGGTTTACCGTGGCGTTGAGTTTAGCACAATCTTCACCACCTTTGGATATAGTTCAGTCTTCCATGGCAGCGGTTGGTGAGGAGTATACACCCATGGTACATAGTAGTGAGGGAGATGTTGAGGATGAGGTTACATCCAGCACGGTCACAAGAGCAGTTGGTACAGATAGGATGAGTACACTAGATGAGAGTTGCAGTGAGCCACGCGTTGCACCAGGTCCTCTCGACATTAGTTATGTGATAGGTGATGCAGGGCAGTTCATTGATAGTTCCTGTGACATGGTTGTTGATACACTGGAGAGTTGTGTGACAACCCTCGATACTTGTCCATCTTCACAGCAGATATTCAGAGTCTCATCCAGTTGGGAGATTGGTACTTGTGATGATTTGTTTCCCTCTCCTGGAAGCAAATCAGTCTTTTCATCCGATGCAGTTGACTATGATCGGCAGCTGGTTGAGCCAAGTCAGGAGTACAATTCATTTTATTATTCCAGCGATTCAGAGATGGATGATTCAGATCAGGATGGAGTGTTTGTGCAGTTTGTGAACAATCCATTATTTGAATTTGATGGTGGTTTGGTCTATGATAATCCACTCTTCGAGTTGGAGGCTGATCGTACTCTTGATACTAGTTCCAGGTTGAGTGATGATCGTAGTGTTTGGGATTGTTCCAGTGCATCGCAATTCCAAACAAGACTCACAGAGGAGTTTAATGAGGTGTACACGGTGAGGGGTGCGTATAGTTTTTCCTTTGATCCACCTGTACATGATTTATATTCGATGCACGACACTTGTGCACAGGGTGATTCTCTCGGTACAGTCGAGGGGAGTAATTCATATTTGTGTGCAGAGTTACCATCTTCACAAGATGGGGTTGGCGGCTGCAGGTACTTGACTCAGCAGTATGCGGGGTATTACTTGCAGGGACAGCAGTCCGTTTTACATCATGCCGATATGTATTTGACAGGGCTTGATACTTCTATGTCGCAGATTCATACAGGTACATGGTTACAGGGCGACTATGGTATTAGTTGGCATGATGGGTTGGACAGTTATCACATCCATGAGTATTTAGCAGAAGGTAGGGAGAGATTCAGGATAGTAGATGCTTCTGGAAGTTTTTATCTCTGCATGACAGATGGATGTGGATTCATATGGTATTGGGATCCCGGTGGCGACAGCGTTGGCATTGAGTATTGGATGGGTCCCATTGGGTTACTTCACTATTCTCAGCATGGTGAAGTTGGAGGCAGTAGAGCGCAGTGGCAGCCTGAGGAGGACCGTCACGACAGACTTTTACGCTGGGTTTGGGATCCAGGTATTGATTGCGCAGTTGAGTTTTTGATGATGCTACAGGAGACAGTTCGTGATGTGTGGGACATTCCACAGTTTTCCTTTTGGGCCTTCCGAGGATTGGAGTTTGTTTGCAGTGGAGATTGCTTGGGGTCGAGCAATTTTAGGGAGGGCGGACTGTCATGTCCCCATTTTTGGCGAGCATCAGAGATCGTGAGTTTGGCCTATCAGGAGACCCTCGTAGGCTGACAGAGTGGTTAGAGGGTCCTTCTCGAGCTTGCCCGGCCGATTGGCGCTTTGATCAATTGGCTTTCGTTTGGGCTCGATCGGAGACCTTTTTGCAGAATTGCTATTTTTAGCAGTTCCTGGCAGGCAGTGTGGGACCCCTGCTATTTTTAGCAGTATGAGATTGGCAACGTTCGGGATCATTTCAGTGTTCGTCAGCATCAGACGGAACAGTTATCGGATGTGTAACGAGGAAGATATTAATATTTAATTATATTAATTATTTAACGATTATAATGTAAAGTTATAATATTAAATTATAACTTAAGTTATCTGCCTTGAGGGGTGCGCCCATCATCAGGAAGGGGCCAGTTTGACGATTTATTTAATGATTTAAATTTAATGCTGAGACTATTGAAGAATTAAAAGATTTAAAAGTGAATATTTTAATGATTTCCTATTATTAAGGAAATCGCACTTTTCAGCTTAATAAAGGTTTTGCATTGGTTTTCTGAGCCATTATGATATTTGAGAATCAGAAAATTTGCCAGTCTTTGCCAGAGGACGAAGCCCTTAGGGTTTGAGTTCGAAATTCGTTGGAGAACGAGCCATCTCCATTGAATCAGTTCAGAGGGTGTGAGATATCATCCGATTTACTGCCAGTTGTGAGACTTCTTCATCCAGAAGAAGTTACAGAGCTTCAGAGAATCAATTAGTCTTCAGAGGTTATCTATTTGCAGAGTTTTCAGAGAGCTTACTCTTTCAGAAGGCAATCCATTCCAGAAGGTTTATTCTATTGTTGTTTTGGAGGTTTAGAAAGAGGGCCGTACAAATTAATTGATTGCTGCTGTAGCCGTACTTTTTGTACAGCAGGCCGTACTCTTGAAAGGAGCTGTACCTCTTCTATTAAGTGAAACGCCTCCCTTTTTCCTTCTGAAACTTCATTGCATAGAGGCACAGGCACTCAGGATACTTGCCAGCATCTTACAGAGGGAGACGCATATACATTTGGAGCCTTGTCTTTTTCTGCAGCTTCTGGCCGTACATTCCTGTACCAGGCCGTACCACTCAAGAAAGGCCCTTTACTTATTCCAGAGAAGAGAACGCCTTCATCCTCAGCAAACTAACTTCATCCCCAGTGGCTCTCTGTGCATCTGGAGATCTTCAATCAAGGAGCCGTACTTATGTTTTATTGTTATTGATATATTTCTGGCCGTACATCTGTGTACTGGGCCGTACCAGCAGCAAGGAGGCGTGTTCCTCATCCAACCCAAAACGCCTATCTCCCATGGTTAGCAATCTTCACAATGAGGGCGCTAGTACATCTGGAGTCTTCTGACAACTTCTAACAGAGGGAGAGCATACTACATAATAGCCGTACAAGTCTGATTTATCCTTTAGGGCGGCTGTAATCAGGTTCCTTTTATATTGCAAATCTATTGTATTTTCTTATGCATGTAAGGATCCAGTGTTGTATTGTTTTGGAAAGCACAATATTGGTATTGGTTATTTAATCATTAGCTATTTGCCTCTTGTTATCAACTACATGATTTTTAATTGCATTTATTATTCAATCTTGGCAAAAGTCGCAATTTCATTTGTTGTTCAAAAACGTCAAAAAACGTTCAAAACCCAAAACTTCAGAAAAAACATCAGAAAACTATCAGATTCAGGCAGGGAAACTAGGGTTTCTACAGTCTCATTGACCACAAGACACTTTTGTACAAGGAGAGTTTAGTAGCACAATGGAATGTAGAGCCAGAGGAGCCAACACAGATTGATGAGGATACTACACAGATAGGGCTGATTGGTATTAGTATGGAGGAACTTGGCCATGTGGAGTCCGAATCAAGCAATTCTAGTGATGAGGAGTTTGGGGATGATTAGAGGCCTCACTTCACTCCATTTTGTTATTTTGAATATTTTGATTTGTTATCATCATTGTACTCAATGTAATCATCATTATGAAATCTTGAATATACTATAAATATTGAAATTGACATTTTCATTGTTCAATGTTAAATTGTTAAAGTTCACATCAAAGTTTAGGAGTTTCTAAGATTTAACTTTTATAGTTCTACTAGTTTTCCAAAGTTTCATTTGTAATTCTTATACTCATACATCTTTTTATAACTATTTTTCAAGTACTATATGTATTTTAGCACCACCCCTCTGCCTTCCCCCTACCATCCCCAAACTTAGGCCCTTAGTCCCCCATCCCCACGTCCCCCCGTCAGAAAACTCAATGGAACTATGGATAATTTCAAATATTCAAGAATATTCCAATGTGGGATATTACACTTGTGCAAGGTGTACAACACCCTATTCCTAACAATCATGACAATGAAAAAGGTACCACCATATCTTAAGCCTAATGAGTCAATGTGCCTTGTATTTAGAATATTTAGAACCTTTTGAGCATAATTTTAATAACTAGCAAAGACTAGAAAATCTGTCATTATTGCCAAAGCTATAGTTGGTGTGCTATGGCTTTATATGCTTATGCATAAAATATCATCCCAAAAACATAAAGCTTTATATAAAATTTCATTGGTGGAAAGCAAGAAGCAACATTACAATTTTGGAATTTGAAAAGGCAATGCTTACCTAATGTTTCAAAATCAGTCTCTCCAATTTTTAGAGAAGATGATGGTATTTTTGGTGCCGTCATACTGCAAGTGTACAAACTGTGTCATCTTCCATCATGCAAAAGGTATATATTTAAGTTGGATGACTGTATATTAAAGATTGAGTCCATGCTAGGCCACATACCCTGTTGTAGGGGTCACTATGACATCAACATGTTTGAATGCTTCCATATGGTAATGCATGATACGTCTCCTGCAGAAATAGATACAAATTAGGATTCCAGCTATAAACGGATTACAAGGGAAGTATCCACAAGGATTAACACCAATCTTAGGTCTGCCTTGCTGGGTTGTTTATACAAAAAATCAAGACTAAATAATTTAGTCCATAATCTGAATAAAAATAATCATCTTCAAGTTAATAAATTACTTACAACGATGATAAAAAAATTATTTACATGTTCAATGAAAAGTGAATATAAAACAAATTTACATGAAGCCTATGAAACATGACTGATCTCCCAAAGGTTGGAAAGCCATGCACAGCCTCCATATTGAGATCATGTACAAACTGTAAATTTTCCACATATTATTATCGTTGGTCTTGGACCAGATAGAACTGATAGGATTTTCCTTACCTGAGAGATTGAGCAACTACATAATCTGCAGCCAAAAAGGACTCAAAAAGGGCCATATTAAGGCGGACATCATAGGACAGTGCCATCCGTTGTCTGTTATCAAGGATTAGATTCTCAGATACAAAAACATCTCAGTTCTGATTTTTGCAGATTCAAAACATAATAAGAATAGAAAGAAAAAACATAGATATATAGCAGAGTAAAAGTATTGATAACCAACAGACCCATTCTCAAAGTGTGGATATAAATGATTGAGTGCTTCTGATCCAATGGAAACAAGGTGTGCCATGCGCATTTCCTCGAGTTCTGGTAGTATTATCTCCCTTGTCTTCAAATGAAGGATTTTCAAAAAATATCATGTTCTCAATTTGTTTAGAAAGTCATAACACTAATTAGCTGCTTGTTTAAGGAATAGAAAAGGTAAGAAAAAGAATATATCATCTGATAGTATTCTTTCAAAAACATGCATTTGCTAGAGGCTAGGAAACCTTACTTCAATTCCAAAATTGTTATTAAGTTGAGTGAGAATCCACTCACAAGCATCCGAAACTTCATTAGAATACACATCAGCAAACCACTGCAAAACAGCAACTTGTGTTGAGAGATATTGCACTTAAATTTTTCTTTGATAAATCATTAAATTATAAACTCGTTGAGTTCATAGTTTTAAGCAGAAAAGGCAGAAAGTTATTTTACACTTGAATATTTCCCAAGTTTGAGTGATCCCAAAACATTCAAATTATCAGTTGTCCCCAGCATAGGGAAGCAAGGAGGCATCTGCAAAGAGGATTATACCAAAAGTTGTAAAGTTTCGAATGAACCTATTAATAAAACAATTATCATGAGAACTTTAATTGCATTATATGACAAAGCAAGTAATTAAGAAAACAATCAAAGACATCGGTTCTTTAAATTATATTTGTATCATCAAATGGCACTTCATCATATAATCATAGCTGTAGAATGTTCAAAGAATTGCAAGGATTAAAAAAGCGTAAGACAATCTCTGCTATAGGATTCTAAACAAAAGATCTCCAAATAACAAATGGGAATTGATGTTCCCATTAAGTAAGAGAAGAAAACTTAATTTGGATAAAACTTTCAAAGATAAATATAAACCTGTTGGAGGAGGTGGATTTATTAGAAATGTAGAAATATTGATGTAAATTCATAGTCTCTATATAGTGTATTTGCATATGAACTTAATAATGTTACAAAGTTTGAAGCTTTCCTATTTGGATGAAAGGTTATACTAGATCTTATCACTCACTTAGAATTGGAAGGAGATTTAGAGATAGTAGTGAAATCCATATATTCTAAGATCTGGAAGCTTTCTAGTCTGTTGGAGGCGACTATAAGCTTAGCAAAAAGATTTAATCAAATTTATTTTATTCATTGTTATTGCAGTCTTTCAATAAACAAGTGATGAGCACATAGTTATATTGAGAGGAGGGGGAGGGAGTGGCGAGGGGGCGAGAGGGTGAATCAATATAATACAATCTTTTACTTTTCAAAACTTAGTCAACCATAGCAATAACACACATGCAGGAATTAGCAATTAAGAACGCACGATTTAAGTGGAAAACCTTGTGGGAGAAAACCACGACAAAATATTGCTTTTATATATATATATAGATCTTCTTTGTAGACACCAACCTACTTCTTTTACAAGTCTTCCTTTGTAGGAACTAACCCACTGGAGACACCAATCCCCACAACAGAATTTGTAGGCACCAACCCACTAGAGACACCAATCCCCACAACCAAGCACCAACTCAGCAAGAGACAGCAATCTCATCTTTGATAGACACCAACCTCCAAATTCTCCAAAGGATGATATTGTCTTCACAAAGATCCGATTATAAATGCACTTTATTTCACACCTTTGCTTATGGATCATCTGACAATTATCACACAAGTACTTTATTAGAATAATGTAATGTTACTTTAATTGTCATCTTAGTTAGGTTAGATAGTTTCTAATTTCGTCTTCAATTAACAATTGTTTCATTTAGAAACATCGTCTTTGTAAAAAAATTTAAAGAGCCTCCGTCTCCTTTGTTTAATCATCGAATATTTTACCATCTCATTTTGTAATATGGTATCAAAGCCACCAAGTAGGAAAATTTGATTTTCTTAAAATCTTTTTTCTAGCACTCTATCTCTGGGCTCCTGCAATTCGTTTTTTTTGGAGAGTTCATGGTTTTTTAAAAGGTGGAAAATCACGTGAGGATCTAGTTTGTTTTTTTTCTGGAGACCAGTTTAGTGAAGAAAAAATCATCGATTTAAAGATGCACGACTTGCTCGCGACCTCCTGACTCAACCCGCAACGGGATTTTTTGCAACAGTTCTTTGGGCAATTTGCAGAAAAATTGCGATTCGTATTTATGGGTTTTTAATATTTTTTTCTCCCTGGAAAAAAATTTTGTTAGGTTTTTAATATTTTGTCACTAAGAAAAAAAAAAATCTTGATGTGTTTTTAATAATTTTTGGCCCCTTTAAAAAAATCTATCTAGATGGGTTTCACAATTTGTCCCTATAAAAAAATTATACTTGGGTTTTGGTTTTCTGATTTTTTGCCTGTAAAAATCATGGGAGGGTTTATAATTTTTTCCTAAAAATTATTAAGGGTTTGCTCCTGTCAAGGTTTTTGCAATTCGGGAGGGCTCTCTGGTTTCTAAAAAGGTTTTTGTGCCAGCTACTTATTTGGTTTTTTCGATTTTATCCTCAAAAATCATTACTGGGCTTTTGTAATTCGCAGAGTTGTGTGGGATTCATTTGAAAAACAATGCTTTGTAAACTTCAGTTTCAGGGTTTTGCAATTTTTTCCTCAAAAATCGCGGTTTCTTGCAATCTGTTCTGGAGCGTCATGCTCATCTGCAAAACTTTGGAGGGTTTGCCAATTTTTCCTCAAAATCGTGGCAGTTGTTTTTCGCTGTCTCTGGCTACAAGGAGGGACAGCTTTGTTACCCAACATCAAATTGGACATTTTTTGATGATTTTTGGTTATTTCCAGAGGGTTGGTGGCAAAGTCATCTCAAGTGGCAGAGTCAGTGACAAGCTCTTGTCTTTTCTTGCAGAAGAGTTTTGAGAAGAAGGGGGCAGCCTTCTCTGTTATTTCTCTGGGCAGTTAGAACGATGACCATTAAGGGAGGGTATTAGAATAATGTAATGTTACTTTAATGGTCATCTTAGTTAGGTTAGACAGTTTCTAATTTCGTCTTCAGTTAACGATTGTTTCATTTAGAAACATCATCTTTGTAAATATTTAAGGAGCCTTTGTCTCCTTTGTTTAATCATCGAATATTTTACCATCTCATTTTGTAATATACATTTCTTCACGACTTAGTTTGTAGATGATGTAATCGCTTTCCTTCACAAGTCTTCTTGATAATGATGCAACAACTTTCCTTCACAAATTTTGTCTCAAATAAGCAATACTTTCCTTTACAATTCTGCTCTAATTTCACTTATAAATCTGTTATAAAATCTTCTATAATTCTGCTCTAGATCCTCTTGCAAGTCAGCTATAATTTCTGCTCTAAATCCCTTATGCAAGTCTGCAATAATTCTGCTGTAAATCCACTTAGATCTGCTCTTGGATTTGCTTCAAATCTGCCTTCGGATCTGCCCTTAAATCTACTAATATATAGAACTTAGAAGGATATTCCATGTAAAAACTTACATCTCACACCTCTACTTTGCCTTATTTTATAGCTCATCCAACATGCCCCTTCGCCCAAAGGAGATGACTCCCCCAAGAGGGGCGATCCTTCCAAGAGGCATTGGTCCTTACAAAACTATATTTAATTATTTCTATTTTCATATTTATATCCCCAAAATGTGGCGCTACACTAAGGGGGTTGGCCACATCATTTAAAATTTAATTTTGAGTCTTCAAACATTGGCACCAAAGGATGAATCGGCCCAAATAAATATCCAATTTTAAATCTTTAATTTAAACATTAAATCCTATTAGATCGGCCAGCATAGTAATCCCTCAAGTCCTCCATTTAAACTTCAAATATGATTACCCTTTTGACCTTATATCTCTGCTCAAAACATCTTATGAATCTGCTCCAAATTGCCTTATAAAACTGATCCAAGTCACCTTAAATATGCCACTTCAATCTGCTGAAAATGACAAACTATCCATGCCCCTTTGACATCAATGACAATATTTCCAACAAAGGTGTTGGTCTTCTACAGAATGTTGTCCATAAGGAATTAATAGAATTCCTCCTGCCTCGAGCCCCCTATCTAGTGATAATTTTTGAAGGATTCACTAACTTAAATTTTTATTTTACATAAGGAACAAAATAGTATAATACCTTAAAAGAGACAAAATAAATTATGATTTCAAGCTGGATAAGAGGAAATTCCAATTGAGAAATCTAAAGTTGATGCCTTTTTCATTCTTGCTCACAAATAAATCTGATTTCAAAAGAGTTGGTGGTCAAACTTGAGTTGGAAGTATATGATCAGCCTAGTCCTTATTGGTTGGGTTGGGTAAAACAAGAAATGCAGATAGGGATGAAACTAAACAGCCAGCATGTTGTGTTTTATGTGGTCTCCCCCCAAACAGCCACAACATATCAGCTGTTTTAGCTCTTCCTAAGAGCTAACTAAGCAAAATAAAGTGAAGTTTGTTATTAATCAATATTTTGTTGCTGAAGTCAAACTATATGTTGTACCTCTTGATGTTTGTAGTTTATTCCTTGGTATCCCTTATATGTATTTGAGAGATGTTATCTCCTCAAAAATAGGCAACCAATACCTATTGGTGAAGGATTCTAAATGTATTTGAGAATTGCTATCTCCTTAAGAAGAGCCAACCAATACCTATTTTTGAAGGACTCTAAACACATCAACAAAACCTATCAAGGTAAATCAACAATCTCCTTTGTAAATGCTACTCAGGCTAAGAGGTTGATCAATGCTAATGGGAAATTTGCAATGTAGCAAGAAGAGCCAACCAATACCTATTTTTGAAGGACTCTAAACACATCAACAAAACCTATCAAGGTAAATCAACAATCTCCTTTGTAAATGCTACTCAGGCTAAGAGGTTGATCAATGCTATCTCCCATCCATGGGATGCATATCTAAGATTGAGACACATCTCCCATACTAGATATAGGTACAAATACAGCTTTAGTCTTAGGGGATGTCTTAGTTGCATTTCCAAGCATCTCCATCTTAAAAAACTCTAAAATTCGAGTGTCTCCTAAAAAAACTGTTTGGATTTTTCTAAGTTTTCCATGAATAAGCTACATTTTTCTATGTTTTTGAGCATTCAAAGTTGCTCCCATGAGAAGTTTGTATTTTCCTATGTTCCATGGGGACACATCCCCAACCCTAAAACTAGCATCCCCATCCCTTATCGTGCTTCTAAGAAAATGAGATGGTAAGGGTGTCCCCTAGCCATCCCTAATTTTTTTCAAAATGTGATGTCCCCTTTTGCGATCACCTTATACTTTGCCCTAAAATCACAATTCCAAATGAAACCAATAGCATATTATAGCTAAAGATATAATTCCCTACTCAAAATTGAGATGATGTAATTTTGGTTATGGAAACCTACAACCACGTTAGATAATGATGATAGGCATAATCCATGAAATACATTTAATTCTAGGTCTAAGAGAGATTATATATATCACTATAACGAGTCCCAAGGACTATTTGGGCTCAACCATAATAAGGAGGATGTGATGAGGTGCCCCAAGTATCCTCTACCCTAGGTCCAACAATAGGACCTTATCCTTTGTGGCCTCATGTGGTCCTTAACCGATGGTCCTTAAACATCATCATGAGGTGTACCTAGTGAGGGCTTTACACAGTTCTCCTCCATCATGCCAAACCCTCCTCTTACGATTGAAGACCCTTCTTTATTTACTTCAACAACTGATTCGAGTGGGGATAGTAGGGGTTACAATAGGGTGTCCTTGATCCTCCACCCTAGCCTCATTTCATCCTTAATTGATGGTCCTTCACCATCATCATGATCATGAGGTGCCATACCTAGTGAGGAATTATTCACAGTTCTCTCTCCTTGCATAATAGGGTGTCCTTGATCCTCAACCCTAGGCCCAAGGCCCAAGGATAGGACCTTATCCCCCTTGGCCTCATGTGGTCCTTAACCGATGGTCCTTAACCATCAACATGAGGTGGCATTCCTAGTGAGGAATCATTCACAGTTCCGCCTCCTTGCAGTCCTGCCTCATCCCTTCATGACCAAGTATTGCCAAACTAGAATCATACCATTGTTAATAATATCAGTAATTTATGCTACATAATATGCTAATATAACAGTGTTTAATATATATATTTATCTAATTAAATAAGCATCATACAACAAGATTTGATTATGTTGTTACTCTAATTGAATCTGTTGTATATGTGTAAGAGCTTATGTTGTTGGTCGTGTTGGCATTTAAATTCGCACCTCTGGAAGGTGTATTTCAAACAGACAGCTATGCACAGATAAACTGCTCTTCAAATTAGGAGGGGAAGCTCCCTCTTGCTAATGGTGTTGAAAGAAAGTAAACTAAGAACTAAGTTGCCTATCTTTTTTATCAGCTTAGAGCACAAGGTTTATTAAACACAAATTTTCGGATTTTAAGAATTTCAACTACGACTAACTTAAACTAAAGACGTTTCTAACTTCTCAAGTACTAGCAGAGCAAGAGAAACTAGAAATGAACAAGGTAGATTTTCTAACAAAATACTTCAATAACCTTTCTCTCAACAAACATCTACACACTTCAATGCAAGTTGAAATCAAGATCATAAAAGTAGAACATAAACAATGGAAATCTGAGATTTTGGACCAAGGCAAAGGAGGCTCATGATTTTATTACTCAAATTTCTGGAACAAAACTCACTTCTAACATGCCTGGAACAAGGAATTGCATCTAAAGAGGCTTGCAATCTTGTTCTTACACAATAGAAACAGCAATCACACTAACTCCTTGTTGGCTAAAGAGGCTCAACAATTTGCTTATCACAACACAATTGAACAACACTCGAATAACAAATAAAAGGCACAATAGCCTCAGCGTTTTGTTATCACTAGCATGGTTCTAACACAAAGTGAACTGACACTGAATAACAGTTTGCTGGCTAAAAGAGACTCAGCAATTTGCTATCACAATAACCGTTAAAGAAAACTAATGAACAAAGGCTCTTATTTATAGACAAGTAGAGGAGTAGGGAACCCTAAAATCTCCTTGCTTTCACAATCT
>VDFB02149483.1:0-23059 GCA_007258455.2 Sequoia sempervirens | reverse complement strand
GGATGAACAGAGGTTTCGAAAGAGGTTTAAGTCCAAATTTTCATGAAAATTGGCTAAGTCTCGAATTCGCCTTAAGAGGTCAAAGTTGAGTTTTCGAAAGTAGTTGACTGGTGCGCCTTAACTTGAGTTCTGACTTCAGTTAGACTGAACAATTTCTGGGTTGTCATCTTCAGTTCATATATTGGCATGTTGAGTGATCTTTCAGTTCGCATGTCGAGTTAACTAGTTTGCATGTCCAGTTAACAACTTTGCATGTTGAGTTAACTTGTTTGCATGTTCACTTAACTGAAGATTATGCTTGAAAATCAACTTGAGTTTGCATGCATGGCAAATTTGGTTGAAATTGTGAAGATGGTGCTTCATTCATTGTCAACTGAAGTCTTAAAAGGGATGCCATATTTAGAATTTTTGAAGATTTAAAGCATGAGCATGAAGTGTGGCGAATTCTTGTTGTCAACTTCAGTTCTGAAAGGGAAGCTTTAATTCTTAATTGTAAATTTAGTGAATTTTGAAGTATGGCGAATTCAATAAGGATTGTCAACTAAAGTCAAAATCGCATGGTGCTTTAAATAAATTTGCAATTGAAGTCTTGGTGAGGCACCCTAAAGCATGATGCTTTATTTAGCTTATTTTAGTTTCAGTTAACTAAAATTGGGGTCCAATCATAAGCCTAGCGCCATTTTTCAAGGTTTAATGCCTTTGTGCGAATTTCAAAGATGAAAATCTATTTATTCAAGCATTGGCGTCCATTATTTCATCATCTCAAGCTTCGAAATATACATTCTTCTTGAGCGGGCAGCAAGTTAAAGGTGCTACAGGTGTCAGAATTCAGCGTTCTTCATAGCAACGGATTCAGATTGTTCAGAGGAAGAAGATTCAAGACTTTGTTTTCACTTTGCATGCAGGTTTTATCAAGTTCCAAAAAGAGATTGGCGAATTTTTTAGAAGCAGAACAAACAAAACTTTCTATCTTCTGTCTTATTTCTTCTATTTCTCATCTTAGGTACTTTCTTCGCATGTCAAAGAAATTCAAATTACATTTTCTGTAGTTTTGATCATCTAGGTTCGTACACTTCCAGATTTGCTAAAACCCACGCCTTAGATTTTTCGAAAATTGCCCTCAAGCAGCCTCTCTCTGCATTCCCAGTTTTTCCGTGCTTTTTTTCCTAAGATTTCTTTGCATGTGGATAAAATCACATCTCTTTTTGAAAATCGTGATCATCCTGGGTTTGTTCAGAATTCATGCAGTACAAAACCCATGTCTTAGATTTTCCTTTAGCGAAAATTGCCCCTGAAGCTCTTAAAAGCCCCGTGAATTTCTTTTCATCAAGAATCTTTGTATGTTGGTTAAAGGATCGATTTTCATAATCATGTTGTGGGTCTTTAGAATCATTTCTTTTCGTATAAACCTACGCTCTTTAGAATTTCAGAAAATAATCCTCCTCAATCTTTTATTTTAGTTCTCTACCTCGTAGTTTCATTTTAGCTTTCCGAGAAAGTTGTCAAAAGATAGCCGTGTTCACAGTCAACGGGCAAGTTTTTCAGAAGGCGGTTCAACTAGATTGAATTCAAGACCAAATCAGTCTTAATTTAGGTTTTCATCAGAGCAGCTGGCAATGAAGCGTTAAGTTGCAAAAGGAACAGAGATCACCCCATTTATGGAGCCGCCAAAGTCACTCAGATACTGTGCCATTATCTTCATGAAGATAGTACCTACGCTGATCTCAAGGCTGTACAAACTGAGTTTCAGAAGCTTGTTCG
This sequence comes from Sequoia sempervirens, assembly GCA_007258455.2. Classification (NCBI taxonomy): domain Eukaryota; kingdom Viridiplantae; phylum Streptophyta; class Pinopsida; order Cupressales; family Cupressaceae; genus Sequoia; species Sequoia sempervirens. The sequence continues at coordinate 21,298 of VDFB02149483.1, read as the reverse complement.
TGATATCTTGATGGAGATTTTGGATCACATTTCAGTGATTTCAGCTAGTTTCAAGAAAGCGGCTGAAGATGTCAAAGAATGCATGCATACGGTTAAGGAAAGTGGCAGAGAACTGAAGAAGCAGACTGTTCTTTTGGATAGTATCAAAGTGCCTAAAGACAGAGTGATTGACGAGTTCTTGGTCGAAGTGTTAGACCGAGATGACATGGAGTGATCTGCCAGTTGGAACCTGCAGTTAATTTCGAGGGTTGAGTCATGAGTGCTAGCTTTAACTCCGACTTCCAGCCTTTGGAGTCTACATCACTTGCTGACTCTTCACATGCTTATCTCATCCTTGGAATTCTATCTCTACCTGAGTTAGGTTAGGGCTTCCAAATAACTGGAGGGTAGTGTCCAATTAACTTTGCTTTAAATAAAGACATGCATGCTTGCACATGGTCCATTTAGGTTAGATGTACCAGTTAACTGATGGTAGCTTTCCAGTTAACTGTATAGTTTATTTTATTAGGGTTTAATAATAAATCTTGCATGCATTGCAAGACTGTAGTTGACTCAAGGTGATTTTAGGGTTCCCTACACCTTTGATGTATATAAATAAGAGATTTTGCTCATTTATAATTAACTTTTGCACGAGAGAGAAATATATGCTGTGCCTACCTTTCCCTCAATATTGCCTTGCCTGTGATCCGCTCGCATCTTTTAATATTGGCGGGATGAAATTGTTGCTGCCATAGGGTTTCCAGCGCTACCTTTTCATAATGGTGAATTCTTCTTGTTTTGTGTTCAATAAACTCGTCCAGATTGAACTGATAGATGTGCCACCTTGCCTTCAAGTTGAGAATCTGTTCTTGGTTATCGTGTGATGTGTGTGGAATAAACTTATTCAGATTGATTGAGAGTTGCTTTTACCTTGCCTTCAAGTTGAGAACTGTGACTTAGTTTTATCGACATTTGTTGCCGCTACTAAACTTGTTTAGATTGACGATAGATGTGCCACCCTTGCCTCAAGTTGAGAATCTATACTCTCGCTTTAATGCCGATAGTCAACCTTGCCCATTTCCTCATGCTCATTTTGGAGGAAACTGGATAGATTTGAAAGCAGTTAGCTTAGTTGTAGCAGTGGATCCGTGAAACCAGAAAATCCTTAGCTACAATGCCTTGGTTTCTTTAACCTTGTGCCTCACCCACCGTATAAACAAAAAGATAGGACTTAGATTACTTTTCTTTCCACGATTCCAAAGACTAATGAGGGAGCTTCCTCCTAATTTGAAGAGCACTCATTACGCAGTGTGCATAGTTGTCCGTACAAACCTGCACTCCAGAGGTGTTAGTTTTTACGCCAACAACTATCAACAAGGTTATGCTTCCACACTTTGATGGGAGTGACAACAGTTCAGCAAGAGCTTGGATACAGAAGTTAGACAACCATTTAGCTCTTAGACCCATGGCAGAAGAAGAGGCGATTAAGTTCGCTATGCTACACCTAGATGGGGTGGCGCACGAGTGGTGGTACCATGGCCTAGTCACTTTAGGTCATGGGTCTATCACTACCTATGATGAGTTCACCAATAGGCTCATAGAGAGATTTGAGAAAAAAGATCCTGAAGTGCTTTTCAGAGAATTGGCACAGCTTAGGCAATATGGCACAGTTGATGCCTACATAGCTGAGTTTCAGAGACTTTCAGTCATGGTCACGGGAATCACTGAGAGGCGTTTGGTGAGCCTATTCAGTGAAGGATTGATGGAGCCACTCAAGGGTTGGATTAAAGCTTTTGATCCACCCTCCCTACAGGAGGCAATGAAGAAAGCAAGAAACATGGAGTGGGCTGCTCCTAAAGCAAAGTTTCAATCCAAGCCATCATTTCACAAAGGGGATAAAGGAAAAAGTCCTCATCAAAGACCTCATCATAAGGAGTTCAAACAGCATAAACCTCATGTCACAAGTTTGGATCCAGAGACACTTAACGAACTCAGAAGAAAGGGGTTATGTTTCCAGTGTAGAGAAAAATGGTCCCAAGATCATGTTTGCCCAAAGGGAGTCAAATTTCATCAAATTGAATACTATTCAGCTGAAGAAAGTAATTCTGATTTTTCAGATCAGCAGTCTGATTTTGATGATAGTGAAGTGGAAAGAGCTCCAGAAGAGTCTGAAGAATAAAAAGGAAGTGGAGGTACCTTGGCTCAACTATCGAGCTTTCAAAAAAATGAATCCTTCAAAGTTCGCGGGATGATTAAGGGGCAGCGAATAGTTGTTTTGATTGACACTGGAGCAACGCATAACTTCATTGATGAAGTTGTGGTGGCAAAGAAGGGGCTGCAAACAGAAGATTTCGAAGGCTTCAAGGTTATGGTTGTTGATGGGTTCCACATTTCTTGCACCAAGAAGATTTCAAACATGTCTATGCAATTGGGCAATTATGAGGTCAAGGATGACTTCTATGTGGTCAGCATTGGAGATACGGATGTTGTCCTAGGCATTCAATGGCTGCGTTCACTTGGAGAGATCTCCTTAAATCTGCAAACCATGGAGCTCAAAATTCAATCCGATGGGAAGAAGGTGGTGTTAAGAGGAATGTCTAATGGTGGTCCCCGGATTGTGTCATTCAAGAGAATGGCAAGGCTGATTCGTCATGATCAAGTTGAGTGGGCTGCAGAATGCATGATTCTTCCTGCTAGTCCGGTTGAAACAAAGAGAGACTATCCTCCTGATATTCAGTCTTTACTCACAAAGAAGAGCAAGGTGTTTGTTGATTTACTTCCTGGACCACCTTCTAAACGGGGTTCAGAGCATGTCATTGAGCTGAAGGAAGGAGCTAAACCAGTTATTACAACTCCATATCGGTACCCTAAGAAGCAGAAAAATGAGATTGAGAAAAACATTAAGGAACTCTTGGAGATGGGCTTCATTTGTCCAAGTAAGAGTCCCTTTGCTTCAGCAGTTGTACTTATGAAGAAGAAGGATGGTACCGTTCGCATGTGTGTTGATTATCGTGCTTTGAATCAAAGCACCATCAAAAATTGATACCCCATTCCGAGGATAGATGAGCTCATTGATGAGCTACATGGAGCCAAGTTCTTTTCAAAGATCGATTTGAGATCGGGCTATTACCAGATTCGGATGAGAGGATCTGATGTTGAGAAGACAGCATTTAGATGTCACTATGGCCACTTTGAGTTTTTAGTCATGCCATTTGGAATGACTAATGCTCCTGCTACCTTCCAGTCTTGCATGAACAGAGTCTTTCAGAAGTAGTTGAGGAAGTTTGTATTGATATTTTTTGACGACATTTTGATCTTCAGCAAGACATGGGATGAGCATCTCAAGCACTTGGAGGAAGTGCTTAGCATCCTAGAATCTGAGAGCTTATTTTCCAAAGAATCCAAATGTGAATTTGGAATGAAGGAGCTACTTTACCTTGGTCACATAATCAGTGTTGAAGGAGTGAAGGTTGATCCTGAAAAGATCAAGACAATTGTTGATTGGCCACCTCCTGAGAACTTGACTCATTTGAAAGGGTTCTTGGGTCTTTGTGGATTTTACCAAAGATTTGTGAAGGGCTACTCACAGAATGTTGCTCCTCTTACTGACCTCACGAAAAAGGGGGCTTTTTGTTGGTCAGAAAAGGCTCAAACTACTTTTGATAAGTTTAAGAGGATCATGAGCTCTTGTCCGGTTTTGGTTATTCCAGATTTTTCCAAGCCTTTCAAGCTACAGTGTGATGCATCCGGTGAAGGAGTTGGGGCTGTTTTGATGCAAGACAAACATCCCATTGTGTTTGAGAGCAGAAAACTAAGAGGTGTTGAGAGGACCTACTCCATCTATGACAAGGAAATGCTTGCCATTATGCATGCATTAGCTAAGTTCAGACAGTATTTGGTGGGAAGCAAGTTTGTGGTCAAGACTGATCACAATAGTCTCAAGAACTTCATGCATCAGAAGGATTTGAACGAGAGGCAACAAAAGTGGGTGAGTAAGCTTCAAGCTTACGATTTTGACATTGAGTATGTCAAAGGAAAAACAACATTGTGGCTGATGCTCTATCTAGGAGACCCCATTTGAGTTCATTGTGCGAGCTTACTGCTGATTGGAAGGACATGTTGCTTGCTGATTATGCCAAAAATCAGTTTGCAACCAGCATCATTGAGGGTACTTTTCATGACGAAAGGTACAAGGTGGTTGAAGGGCTAATACACTACAAGGGTAGAATCTTTTTGGTGGCTGATTCTAAGCTCAAAAAGAAGATTTTGTTGATATTTCATGACATTCCACTTGCTGGTCATCAGGGGTTCTTCAAGACATATAGGCAGATTCGGGAAAGATTCTCTTGGAAAGGGCTGAAAGGGGAAGTTCAACGCTACATTCAGGAGTGTCCCACTTGTCAAATGAACAACAATGAGCATACTCTACCAACTGGTCTGTTGCAACCTCTTCCCATTCCCAATCAAAAATGGGAAAGCATATCCATGGATTTCATCACTGGGTTGCCTAAGGTCCAAGGCAAGGATTGTATCTATGTTGTAGTGGACAGATTAACAAAGTTTGCTCACTTTTTTGCCATCACTAGCTCGTTTTCAGCTGCACAAGTTGCAGATTTGTTTTTTCATGAGGTGTTTAGGTTGCATGGGTTGCCGAAAAACATTGTGAGTGATAGGGACAGCAAGTTCCTAAGCACTTTTTGGCAAGAAGTCTTCAGGATGAGTGGTACGGTGCTTACTCCAAGCACTAGTTATCACCCTCAAACCGATGGACAAACAAAGATAGTGAACAAATGGTTGGAAGGTTATTTGAGAAACTATGTTTCGGAGCAGCAAAGAGTATGGATGAAATGGCTTCACATAGGCGAGTATTGTTACAACTCTTCTTTTCACATGTCAATAAGGATGTCACCTTTCATGGCTCTTTACGGTTATGAGGCTCCTAGCTTTGCTGATTTGGTGTTTGGTGATAGCAAAGCCCCTCAAGCTAAGGATTTGTTGCAGCAGAGTCAGGATATCTTGAAATCCTTGAAGAACAACCTTCAGATTGCACAGAATCAGCAGAAGATGTACGCTGATCAATGGCGTATTGAGCGCTCTTTTGAGGTTGGAGATATGGTTTATCTTCAACTGCAACCTTACAGACAGTCTTCTCTCAAGAAGAGTGGAGCTGAGAAGCTCAAACCTCGCTTCTATGGGCTATTCCAAGTTAACAGAAAGGTTGGAGCAATAGCTTATGAGTTGGAGCTACCTTCGAATAGCAGAGTACACAATGTCTTCCACGTGTCTCGCCAAGAAGGCACTTGGACATAATGTTGTTGCTTCATCACAGTTGCCACCCTTGGATGAAGAAGGACAGTTAGTCTTGATTCCAGAAGAGATTCTTGATTCCAGAGAGCGTTCTTTGAGAAAAAGAACAATCAGAGAGTATTTGGTGAAGTGGAAGAACTTGCCTATGGAGGATGCGACTTGGGAGAATGATGAGATTCTGCAGCATCCAGGCTTGCGATTGCTTGAGGACAAGCAATCTTGGGGAGGGCGGACTGTAATGTCCCCTTCTCGAGCATGATCTTTTCTGTTGATCGTTGGCCTATTCCGGAGATCCGTAGGCTACTCGAAAGGTGAAATTAGGGTTTCCTGCTTTGTTGGTTGTTGTTGCTTGAGTCTTGGCGTTTCGATTGCAGATTCTTTCTGGGTTTTCAGAGAGCTTCGCAATGGTGTGTCTGGCTTTGCGTTCCGAGCACTTTTTGGAATTTACTATTTTTAGTAAATTCTATTTTTGGCAGTTGGCAGGTTGGTTTCGGTTCAGTTGGCTTCCCTCAGTTGTCAGTTCAGTTGGAATTGCTCAATTTGGCCTCGGGATGCGTTTGGAGAGATAAGTCAAGATGATTTTAAAATGTTATATTTTAATGTTATAATACCCCCCCTTGGCCTAGTCTCTTAACTTAAAGTTGTCTTAAAAAGTGGTTTTCAAGGTGGGCGCTTCATGAAGGTGATTTATATTTTATTAAAGTCAAAAAGAAAGCTTGATTTTGGACGCCTACCTCTTGAAATGGTGAATTTAAAATTAAAAGTCAAAAGAGAATGCTTGAAAAGGGACGCCATCTCTTGGAGGGAAAAGGAGTTATTTCAAATTTGAAAATTAGGGTTTCTAGAAGCTTCTGGAGGGGCCTTCTCAAATTTATAAAAGGAAGCCTTGGGTCCTCTTTTGATCATCTTATATCTGAAGTATTGTTATGCTACCGGAATGGTGTTGGGACTGCTTCGAGGAATGAATGCCTCCTAGCTTTGGCTCGACTTCATGCTTGAGAGATAGCATCTAGTGGAGAATTTAGTCTACTTGTGAGAGATTTTGTAATGAGGTTTGCATTGTAGTTTTGTTTTGTCTTTTGAAGTTCAATTAGTTGCATAATCTATCATTTCTGGAGTTGCTGAATGTTGTACCAGATTGTTGTTTTTATTCATAAGTCGAAAAATACAAAAAGAATCATTCTGGGTATTGTCTCTTTGTGTCTCTTTGGCAAGGGCGCCCCTATTTACCAATTTGCAGATTTTTTAATGAAGAAATGGATTTTATCTTAAGGAATCGCCCCTCCTTGAGGGCCGTACCATCTGGAGGTGTCCTGGAATTCGTGTAGAAAATATCAGTGGGTTTTTGAGTCAGTTTTTGGGTTCTATCTTGGGCGTATTCTCCTTAGGATCATTATGCATCTTATCTCATGTGATTTGAGTGAAAATTGAGTGAGTTATGAGCATTTAGGTAGGGTGCTATGTTGCTGGTTTTGCAAATTAACATGCTGGTCTGTCATATCAGATTTGAGAAGTTTGCATTTTAGTGAAGGGTTGATGTTAGGAAGTCATAAAAAGGCCTTGTGGAAGATACATTTGCTATTGCAGTGATTCGAAGTGCTCTAACTCTTGATCTTGCAGGCATTCTACATCTCATTGTAAGCTGATCAGTAGTACTGTTAGCACTTCTTTTAATCTTGTTTTATCATGCCTTGTAATACCCACTGCACAAGTGGAAGAGGCTGGCTTGCCACCTACTTTACTTTTGTAGTTGCATTTTATTGCTTAATACCTCCGCCATACGGTAGCCCCGTCTCCATTCTGGATTTGGGTAGCACATACTTGGTGTTGAGTTTACTTCCAGCACCGTAATTGATAGGGATCCTCTGACCATATGCACACTGTCATCTAGCGCATTCTTGGTTAGGGTTATTTCAGTTTGTGCATTGCATCGAGATCCTCTGACCACATGCTAACACCTTGCCCATCTCAGGATCCTGGTGTACATCCTTGGTTAGAGTTGAATTTTGCATTGTTTAGTTATTTGCTAACCCTAACGGGTGCATGTTGTTTGTAATTGCATTGCAAAAAATAAAAAAAAATTTGGTTCGGAATCTTTCAGGATGTTTCTCCGAGTTAGGCAGGATGGGACTGCCGTCCCCGTTCCTCGAGGATGGCTCTATTGCCACGACTGTGCAAATTGCAGAAATTATTGAAGAGAAGGAAGGCGACCCGGAGGCTTTCAGGGAGTTCAGCCATCCTAACCAACGGCAGTCGACATTGAGGCAGTCATTCATCCACTCTCACAGATACTATTTCATATACAAGCAGGGGCCGGTTTACCCGATGTGCTGTCTCACAAAGAAACTATTGATCTACGTGGAGCACAGGAGAATTTGTGCAACATAGTGAAGCCGTCCGAAGATGAATGGTCGCCTTTGCAGGCGGCTCTTTCCAATATCTGACTCCATTAGCCCTATGGATAAGGCTCTGGTATGCAAAACCAAAGAAATTTTGGGTTCTCCGTTCCTTAGTCGAAACACCCCTGTTAGTCGCCAAAAACTGTTAAATAAATATTTGAGCAGCTCCCTTCGGGTTTATCTTTTTGTATTATGTGTGCGTCGGCCTATGCATTGCCGAGTTTGCTCGGCTTTTTTATCAAAGTTTTGATCTGCCGCTTTGCGCATCTATTCTTCGCAGTTTCGAGTATCGTCATTCCTTTCGGATCCTGGGAAACTCCTCTGTGCTTCCACGTGTCGCGGTTACGGTATGCTTTTGTTTCTTGTTTCCTTGAGGCCTCGTCGGGCTGCGAAATGCTTCCAAGAAGCCTTCGTTCCTAAAAAGTGTTCGCGAATCTTTCAACGTGGGGATGAAATAGCAACCGCGGACAGCAAAATGCTACCACGCGTCTTTTACGCCCGGCTGATGGTGCGTTCCCTCCGCTGTGATAAGGTTCTCAGCCCATTCGACACGTGTTGCATTTTCACAAATCCTCGACAGCGATGGGAGAAAGGTTCATGCGGGCAGCGAAAGGCTGCCACGTGCCTAACGGCTGATCTGTTATGCGGGCAATAAGCCGGATGAACTAAATAATGCTATTGGTTGTTGCTTGTCATAATCATTTGCAGCGATGGATGACACTTGTCTGATCGAGACTGGCTGGGACCACCGCCATCATTACAAAGGATGCACCTGTGCCCGAGATGACTAGATGCTGTGTTCCGGCTCGATGCTGTTGTAACGGCCTTGGGAATATTCTGATTCAGGCATCATTGCAAAAAATTGCGAGATCTTTTCTATTGCTGTTCTCCGAAGTGGTGGGAGGTTTTCCTACTATATATACTTTCTCTGTTGATGAGAAAAGAGTCGGAAACTAGAGAAAAACACGCTGGTTTTAGCAAAAAGAGACCAGGCCTCTATTACTGTTTTATTTAATTGCAAAACTCTCAGACTGTGCCAATTGTTCGGCCTTTCTGTTTTTCATGCTTTTGATTAAACTGTGAACTGTGCTTTATATTGTTTTGACACTTCATTTGAAGAACTTCTATATATGTTGGATGCAAGTTTACTTACCTAGATCATGTCTAATGACTCTTCTTGGCAGTAAGAATGTATGCAATATTATTTTATGTCAATAAATGAATTGTCTATGCTATAATTTTAAGTCTCTGATGTTTTGGAATACAACAACCCCATTCAGGCCCTTAAATCTATGATTTATTGTGCCCATCATCAAATCTTGGCGCATCGTCTTAGGTTAGACTTTACTTTATTATATCCGCTTCTTTTTCCCTTTCAAACCCCATTATAGAAGAAGCCGGCTTCTCTAAAAATCCGGAGGTTACTCAGTTTAGCGCAAAAGGTCTCCCTTAAATTGAGTTTCCCATAAGACTCTGTTACCTCGTCAAATTTTGGCGTCAACAGTATCCATTTGAGAAGACACCCAGAAAAACTCAGAAAAAGTCTATTTTTAGAAACTTTCTAAAAATAGAAATTTTCTTAAAAAGTATGGCTGAAAAACCAAGATCTGGGTTTTGTAAACATTTTCGTTCTAAGGAGACCCAAATCGTTAGATTTTGAAAAATCTGAGTTTTTCACTAACATGCATGACATGCAAAAAAAAAAAAAATTCGACAATTTCCACAAGACTTTAACCATTTTTACAAAATAACTTAATGAAGCAAAAATTTCAATTTTGGGTACAACAGATCTGATTTTCAATCATTCCTGTCAGATATGAACATCTTTTTTACATGGTGCATGATAATAACTTAGTCCTTTAAAAATCTCTATATTTCATGGTTTTTTGATTTTTCAATATACCAAGTCTTAGTTGGAGTAAAAAATCAACCAAATGAGTTTAAGCTGAGTCCAAGTCTTGTAACTATGGTATTTACATTCTTTTGATATGGTGCTTATTTGATATGATAGTTTCACAACTGAACAAATGTACAATTTTGCTATTTTGATTTTTAACTTATCCAAAAGAATCTGATTCTTGTTAAACAATGATATACCTTTTTCCTACTCTACGTATTGCTTACTCCTAAATAGGTAAGCTTATATATAAAGTTGTTTTGAAAATGATCTAAATCTTGAAACGCAAGTATTGTCAATAAGAGCTGAAAAGCTTGTTCCCTTACATTGATTAAGGGTGGCTGATGATTGGTTTTCTGATTCTTGCTTCCTGTTGGCAAAATTTTCTGCAGGTATTGGTTATGGATTAGATCCAGAATTTTCATTTGCTAAAATAGCTGCTCCTTATGCACAGGTATATATTTGTTACCCTATTTGATGTACGAGTTGTTTTGTACAGTAGGTTATTGTATCCATTGTATTCCACTCATGGGTAATGCAACATAAGTGGTTCTTTCTTTGAGGAAATTTTATTAATTTTCACTATTTTTAAAAGAGTCGTATTCCTTCACACCGACAGGAACTATTAGATATGCGGAACTCAGAAAGCAATGGACCCTATCTAGTTGAAGAGATTCAGAGACAAGCAACTGATGTAATCATCTTTCTTCATTCTTAATGTGTAGAGTCTTTACTTTTGCTATAATCCACATTCATGTTTTGTCTTCATTAAGAAGAAGTTCTGTCTATTTTTAAGTATCAGATATGAGGCTACATATTTCAAAGGTTACTGTAGCTTTATTTATTTATTTATTTTTCTATTTTTTGTTGGTAATTTTTATAAAATACTGAAGAGGATGATTTGAGCAGCATGCTAAAATCAGATGGAAGACAAACTATTTACTGGTATTATTTTGCATTGCATACTCTTTGCAAATGAAGGTATTATATGCCTGTGTATATAAGCTAACAACTAAAAGTATAACTAATGAAGGTTTCTTTTGCAAAACTTTATTCCATGGCATTAACATGAGGATTTTTGACGAGTTAGAGCATGCTTAATCCCAACCACAATCCCTCTGAGAAAACCCCATTTTGGGGATTGGGGCAAGATGTCTTCCCACCACTGAGTAGAATATCCATGGGGATGTATTCTTCTACAGCCAAGGGACTCTCTGTTGTCCTTGGGATGACCAAAAGACACCTAAACATCCCTCAACTATCCCAGGGATGATTGGGATCTCCTACTCAAGATCACTAAAAAAAATTAAACCATCAAAAAATGAAAAATAAAAAATAAAAACAATTTTTCTACATTGCAACTAAGCCCTATAATATTCTTTTCATAAATGTTTGTAAGTTTTTAATCTTCACTACTATTTCTTGGGATGGAGTGAGTGAGTTGGATGTCCTTGGCATTATCGTGACCCTCTTTGCGTGAATGGCGCACAAATTTGTGCCAACTTCAAACAGTCTAACTAAATATGTTGCAGCCACCTTCTACAAAGCAGCCATGATGGAGCTGCCAACTTTTAAGTTGATCTTGAAGTCCTGCACTATTTCCCTCATGGATCACCAACCATTGGAAGTTGGAACAACTTATGATGAGTTGCTTGATTCTTCTAGTTCTTGCAGATCCCTCACTATGCACCTCCACGATTCATATAAGTTGTAACTTTAAAAAATAAAAATAATCTTTACCTGATATATTTAATTTATTATAATTAATAATTTATGTACATTAAATGTAATAATATAATATAAATTTTATTTTGTATATTAATTATTTTAATAAATTTCTACATAATTTTATACTCTTGAATTTATTATATATTTCCTATTTATTATTTATATAATATAGTAATATTAAATTTTAAATATATTAGATTTTTGTAATTTAATTATATTTATATAGTAATGTTTTTATTGTATTTATTATTTAATAATATGTATATAAACAAATTATAATAATAAAGTTGGTGTTAGCATAGTGTGATGGTTAAATTGTGGTGTTGTGGTTCTTGCAACCAAGGTTCAAACCCTATTGGGGCATTATTGTTGAGCATTTTGGAGGAGAGGTCCCCCGTTTGTGATCTCACTGGTTTGTAGCTCCAAACAAAGGCATTTACCCCTTTTAAAAAAATATATAATAATAATAGCCATTGTTATGTTGCTCTGAAACTCCCTTGCTCCTTTTGCTGCCCTAAATTCTTCTACTTCCGGTTGCTTTGTTGATCATCGTGGTGTTGTGACCTTTTCACACATCACCCCATTCACAATGGGGACCCCCCTAATTTTTGCTCCGTTTGGGTCTTTTGGCTTTAGTTTTGTCTCTCTCTGTTCCGTCTGTCTTTTCGGGGATGTGCCCGTCTTTTGAGCCTAGGTTTGAATTTTGGCTAAGTCTGACGAATTGGGGTTTTGAATCTTCAGGCTATTTTGAGGTCAAATTGAGTTGGCTAATTGAAATCTGAGCTTGGCATTGCATGGTTGGTTTGTTAATTTGATGGTTGTTTTTTCGACTTGCGTCGATGCCGACAACCCGTTATTTTATTTTGCCTGGCCTGGCATTGCCGGCGGTTTATGCCCCGGATTGCCGCCTTTGTCGCATTTCGCATCCGGTTAACGGCGAACTTCGCCAGTTTTACCCGTTGGTCGGCATGGCGACATGCTATTAGTAATTTACTATTTTTAGCAGGTTCACTCCAGCAGCTCCCCAGCACCTCTGTATCTTGAACAGGGCGACATGCAACAAAAACGGGGTCAAACGGAAGACATTGGAGGCACATACAAGTCAGATTAGGGTTTCCACCTTCGGTGCCTAAAATAGGGGGTAAGACTCGAAAATCTTTGAAAATGGATGTATCCCATTGCGATCAGCATCCTTCAAGCAGTCTACTGGTAAATTTGAGTGCAATCCGAGTACTTACTATTTAGAGTAAGCCACCTCCAGAACTGGGCTATAAATAGCAGGTCAGCATGAAGCACCAGTGTGAACAGGTCAAACAGGTTACGAGGATCCCATGGAACGAATTTCAAGTCAGTCGAAGTTGCAAAATCAGGAGATATACTCAAAATAGAAAGCTAAGGCGAACCAGTTACAAAATGGACTAAGTGTTCAAACAAGTTTCTAAGTCATTCAAAATGGAAGCACACACCCCCAAATGCGCCCAAGTCTAGAAGGAGGCAAGGAAGATTTTCTAAGTCTTCGAAACTAGAAGCACGAGACCCTGAATGCGCCCAAACTCCAGGTGGAGGTGAGATGACTTGAAAATGCTTCTAAGTGTTTCAAAATGACATCACCACCTATGAAATGCGCCCAGCTGGTGAGGAGTAGAAAAGGATTCTAAGTGAAGAAAACTTGAAGCTACCCCCCTCATATGCGCCCAAGCTGAGAGATGATGGCATGAAGTTCGTCTAAGGCTAGAGAAAACAGAAGTAGCACCCCTCAAATGCACCCTTGAGAGGAGGCTGGGTGGAGAAATTATCTAAGTCTGTAGAGAAATGGAAGTTCACCCCCTCAGATGCGCCATTCAAGGAGAACTAGGTGAAAATGTTTCTAAGGCAAGTGAAATGAAAGTTCATGGGTCTAAATGCGCCTTATTCATGAGAAGACATGGGGAAAGTTGTCTAAGTAACGAAAATGAAAGCTCGCCAAATGCGCCCTAGGAATGTGGAGAAGTGATAGAAATTTTGTCTAAGTCATAAAAACATCAGCTCAAGGGGCAAAATGCGCCCATCTTGAGGAGGCCAAGGTGGATGAAATTTCTAAGTGTTGGAAAATGAGAGCTCCACTCCCTAAATGCGCCCAAGTCTGGAAGGAGGCCATGAAAATATTCTAAGTGTTGAAAATGAAAGTATGAGGGGTCAAATGCGCCCAAGTCAAGGAGGTGTTTGAGAAAAATTTCTAAGTGTTTCAAAGTGGAAGCACCATCCTCAAAATGCACCTAGCTTGTGAAGAGGACTAGAAAACGCCTAAGACATATCAAAGTAGAAGCAGGGGACCTCAAATGCGCCTAGAGGGATGAAGCAAGTTGGAGAGAATTTTTTCTAAGTGTTGAAAAATGAAAGGAGGAACCCCTAGATGCGCCCAAGTCAGAGAAAGCATGAGAAAAGTTTCTAAGTGTTTGGAAATGAAACTAGACCCCCTAGAATGCGCCCTATGAGGATTGGGAAGGCTTGGGATTTTTTCTGAGGGATGGAACTAGAAGTTGGATCCCCTAAATGCACCCAACTTGAAGGAGGAAGCAGAAAAACGCCTAAGGCACAAAATCAAACCTCCACCTTGTTGATGTGTTTTTCGTGACCGCACCAATGCAGAATAAAGTCGTCAACAGCTACTCCATTCTCTCTTGATCAAAATATCCAGCACGCTAAGATTGCGAGAGAGTTCGTGCGTTCAACTCCAAGGTTCCTTCAATGCGAATAGTCTCAGTTGGCTCAATGTGACGGCTGGTATTTCAAGGACTTATCCGGAATTGTTCAATAAAGCAGGGTTTCACAACTAATAGATTTTATCACAGCTACAAGTTTCTATTCTAACCGTAAAGTATTGAATTTTAGCATAAGGTGGTTTTAGAGAGTCTAACCTATTCTGAAGTACAGATATGAGCCCAATTCTAGCAAACTTCAACCAAACTTCGCTTTGGTTCTTCTCGGACAGCTTCCAATGGTCGGTGCACTGTGGGAGATGACTAAAGATGTTCAAACCACCACTTGATATGAAGATACCATCACAACGACGCATACCATCATTCAAACTGTGATTGAAGTTAGGCCCACAACGTTTCCAGTTGACCACACAAGGCGAACACACCATCAATGAGCCCGCTAGTGGTATGGATAAGCGAAGCTTGCTTAGATCAAACACTACATTCCATTATTACTATCTACTTGCATAAAATGAAATTACGCTACTTTACGCTACTTGAAGTAGAAGGGACGAAGAAACCTCGCTAGCTATCCATAACAAAGACGAATTTCACCATCAATGAAAAGATCTTTTATTATGAAAGTTTTACACAACAATTTCTTGCAAAAGTTTTCAAAGGAAAACTTTCCTTCTTCTTCAACTACACTATTAATCTATACTAAGCTATCTCTAAGCTATCACCTAGCTGTCTCTCTATTCTAATCTCTACTGTCTAACTTCTACTGAGTACAAATGAGGGGGACCCCCCCTTTTATAGCTGGCCAAGTCCAATGGACTGCTCAGATTACAATCGGCTGGATGGCCTAGATTGTGCCACCTCAGCCCTAAACAAGATTCACCCTAAAAACCGCCACAAAGAGGAGTGGGGCAATAAATAAGCAATTAATGGACACCATCTTCTAGAAGATTCCTGTTCATAGACGTGTTCACACTGTTCAACTTTCGACTGCAAACTGGATAAGTCTGGTGAACCCTGCTTCAATTTCTTGGACTAGCACAACAGGCACATTCTCAATCTAAAACTTCAAGGTTGTAACTTTTAAACCTATTTGAGAATGCCCGAGCCTTCATCTTTTCCTTCATTTTGAACCTGGAAGATTCTCTTGTCTTGGATTCAATCGTTCACGCTTTGCATTCGCCTGACTGCATTTGGTGCGTATTGGGTCTTTAGGGAGAAAATCCAACACTTAGCCATTTCTTTCAAGTACTTGTTTCACGATTCCATCATCTTGGACCATTTGCTTCATCACTTCAAGTAACCACCGCTTGGCCTCAATGTTCCTCCTGCAAAACAAGCAAGGAGAAGAGCATCAGAACACTTCATAATATAAACTCAACTTACTTACTTGATTTTCACGTTTTAACTTCCAAGGTCTGAGTGATCTCTGGATCATCCTTTTCCTCGAGCACAAATTTACTTGCTTCATGATGCTTTTAAAATCATCTTTTGAGAGTGTTAGCTTCAACCACATCATCTTCAAGGAATTCACTTCACCAGCCGAAGCTTTGATACTTAATTTTATTCATCTCTGGCTTCAAGAAGATTATCATCACGAAGAATTTGAGTAAATTCACCTAGGCAGTCAACTTAAAATTCATCATCTGAAGCATTTTTCCTTTTGAAAACACATTTTATCCATTTTGCCTTAGAAAATTTAAATTTCCCTTAGGAAAAATCATTATTTCAAGTGCCGATCAAAATCTCCATCCCGAAAGCCTTGGCGAAGCGCAGAAGACACTAAAATCCATTCCTCGTCGACAATCTTCAATACCCAGAAGAAAATTTCCCTCAAAACGCATTGAATTCATGGGTACACAACGAACGGGGTCATTTAATTTTTCTTGAATCTTAGAAAAATAATTTTCAACAAATTTATTCAAGTTCCTCATCCCTGTGAGTATTTTCTGCTTTGACTTAAAAATTCTTTATCAACCCCATGAAACTGGCATCCACTGAGTTCTTCTCTGGCAATTTCATTCATATCTCGAGAAATTTCATCACTTCAAGTCTAGGCATAATTTTCCTAAGGAAGAAAATTTTGTGCCTTAGAAAAAATTTAAAATCACTTAGCACGTTTTGCACCCTTGCCTTAGAAAATTTTATGCATCTTCATCACTTAGCCAGTGGTGAGGAATTTTTTTTTTATTAACTCACTGATGCAATTTAATGTCCATTGCCTTGGGCACATTTTACCTTTCATGAGGAATATACTTCTTTTAAGTTCCAACGCCTAGCACATTTTACCTCACATTATGAACCTTGGGCGCAATTTGCATAGTGTAAAGGATAAGCCTCCAACGCCTTAGCAATATTTATTCACCACCTTATGCATCTTGGGCGCATTTAGCACCTTGAGGAGGATAAAACATCCACGCCTTAGTCACTTTATTTCAACACCTTCACTTTGGGCGCATTCAAAAGGGAGAGAGGAAAGTCAGCATCCTTTTGTCTTCTTCCTAGCTTGCATGGCGCATTTCTTATGTCATGAAGGATGGGCGCATATCATGTGTAAAGAAGGATAAACTTTCAACGCCCAACATGTGACCTTTAAGCTCCCTTGTTTTTGTCCTTACATGCCCTCATTTGGGCATATTTTGCCTATAGTGGAGGATGAAACCTCTTTGACTTTTGACTTTCTTGTAGCTTTCTTCTAACTTTGGCGCATTTCCTATGTGCTAGAGGATGGGCGCATTTTGGCATAGGAGGAGGATAAGCATCAACACTTAGAAATTATTTTGCATGCCACTACCTTGAGCTGGGCGCATTTGGCCTAGGGAGGTGGTTGAAACTTCAAAACATCTTTGACCTCCTTTAAGAATGGGCGCATATGGGGTATGGAGGTGGATATCTCCATTACTTAGAATTTTCAACACCTTGCTCAAGCATGGCGCATTTGGAGGTGGCAGGAGGATTTAACAATGACTTGGAATATTTTTCTTGACTTCCAGCTGAAGATGGGCGCATTTCCTAGGTCCTGCAAGATGAAACTCAAACTTAGAAAAAATTTCATCTCATGCCTGTGAGGAGGGCGCATTTTGGGGTAGCTGCAAGATATCTTCAACACTCTGAATTTTCATAACCACCACAAGACAAGTTGGGCGCATTTGACATAGGCAAGAGGATAAAGTTCCAAACTTAGGCATTTTTCCTCCCCTCTGCCAGCTTTTCCATACCCTACTATTTATAGTAAGTCCTCTGATTCTCATACTTCTGAAGCTCGAATCAATTTGAAATTTTAAGCATGGGACCTTCATGACCTTGTCAACCTGTTCACACTGCCATTCTGAGCTGGCCTGCTAAAAATAGCCCATTTTTGAAGGTGGTTTACTATTTATAGTAACTGCCTGTTTCTGAGACCTCCACAACTCTGTTTGACTTGAAATTTGAATGACGTGCTCCTCACCACGTGACCTGCCTGTTGACACTGGCGCTTGCTGCTGGTTTACTATTTTTAGCCAGTTTCTCAAATGACTTACTATAAATAGTAAGTGCCCGCTTTCCTTCAAATTTTAATGCGGGATAGCTTGGAAAGATTCTCAACGCAGATACACTGGATTTTCAAAAATTCCTGCATTTTACCCTCTTTGGGTCCCGAAGTTGGAAACCCTAATTTAACTTGCATGCATATCAGATGACCTCCGTTTGATTCCATTTCTGTTGCATTCTATTATGTTCGTGATTCTGATGTGCTGGGAAGTGGCTGACAGAGTGCATCTGCTAAAAATAGCAAGTTGCAGAAGAAGTGATTATCCTGCTTTGCATGTCACATCATCGCGAAGCTCTCGAAAAACCCACAAGGAATCATCAGACATGCAAAGAAAACCCTGACATGCAAACCCTAAAAATAGCCTCTGAAGGCTGAACTCTGAAAGTCGTTATCTCACTTTGCATGTTACAACATCGTGAAGGTCTCAGAAAACCCAGAAAGAATCCTCAGATATGCACTAAAAAACTCTGTGTATAGACCCTGAAATTTGCTTCGGAAGCCGAATTGCTAAAAATAGCAAGTTGTCCGTTTCACCTCAAATTTTGCATGTGAGCAGCTTGATGTGTTTTGTAAGCAGTGTGATTGTTGAAATTTCAAAAATGTCGAAGGAATGTCCTAAATTGCACACTTACTAAAAATAGTAAGTTATCGGAATCTAATGAAATTTCAGTGGAAACTTGCTGGAAGCATACTAACATCAACGCCAGTCTCAGATTTCAATTCATTCACTTCATTTGACTTCATTTTGACCAAAAAGGTACAAACCCTAATTTTCAGACTTGGCCAAATTTCACGTTTAGGCTCACAGATGGGCACAACCCCGAAAAGGCAGACATCAGAAAGAGACAGAGAGAGAGAGAGAGAAAACCAAAGCCAAAAGACCAGAATGGAGCAAAAATTAGGGGTTCCCCATTTGCAATGGGGCGATGTGTGAAATAGGTCACAACACACCTATCATATGCGCCCAAGTCAGAGGAATCATGATGAGAATTTTCCAAGTCTGTGAAAAATAAAAGTTCAGCACCCTAAATGCGCCCAACTTGGAGAACTGGAGTAAGTTGATCAAGAAATTGTCTAAGGCATGAAAAATCAGAAGCTTGACCCCTCAAATGCGCCCTTTAAGGAGATGGGTCCAAACGAGCCTTTAACACAAGATGGGAATGCAGACTCCAAGATATGCCAGAGTATCTAGAGGAATTGCGTTCAAGGAAGAGACTTGTGTGCTGCAAAGATTAGACCTGAGGACAAAAGCCCTCATCTTCATTTGAGTAATTCCACTCAAGGATTACTAGTGTGCTAATCAATTGAAGGTCTTTATAGTTTCAACAGTTACATGTTAATTTTCAAAAGTTGTATGTCATTTTTAATAGTTACATTTTAGTTGTCAGCAATTGCATGTCAGTGTTCAATAGTTGCATGTTAGTTTCAATTGATGCATGTTAGTATTTAGTAGTTGCATATTAGTGTTTAGAGATTGCATTTCAGTTTTAGCAAATGCATGTCGGGGTTTCCATGGTGATATCTCATTTAGAGGTTTGCATTATTGTATGACAACCATATCATTTGATTTGATGTTAATCAGGTATTGCATAGTTGCAAAACTCATGGGGTACTTGTGAGCCAACAAGCCTAGTGAGTTACTCGCCATACAACTTGATTAGAAACAAAGTTGGGCATTCAACTAAATAATACATTTGAATTTTATAATCAAATTTGTCTTCATTCAAGTGTAATGACCTTTCAGTTTTAAGCTGTCCATTCAACTTCTAATGAGGACATGGATGGTGAATTTTCAGCTTCTATGAAAATGTATAAGAAGGCTCAATTCAAAGCCAATAGATGGAGTGGTAGGCATACATCTCTTCGGATGAGTTTGTCAAGCTGTGGCATACATCTCATCTGATGAGTTTGTCAAATTATATCAATTCTCTGAAATAGTGTCCAAATTGGGCAATCCTGTAGGAGAGTTGTATGCCCCGAGTCCATACAAGTTGGGAAATCTCATAGGAGAGATGTCTGCCCATTGGACACTATTTTGGAGAGTTGATGTAATTTGACAAACTCATTAGATGAGATGTATGGCATAGCTTGACAAACTCATCCGAAGAGATGTATGCCTACCACTTTGTCTATTGGCTTTGAATTGAGCCTTTTTATACATTTTCATAGAAGCTGAAAATTCACCATCCATGTCCTCATTAGAAGTGGAATGGATAGCTTAAAACTAAAAGGTCATTACACTTGAATGAGGACAAATTTGATTATAAAATTCAAATGTATTATTTAATTGAATACCCAACTTTGTTTCTGATCATTCCTCCCTCCTTGAAAGGCAATGGGCCCCATTGCAGCTGCTTGAAATTATGCTCATTATGTGTTTGTTGTGTGCTCTATTTTGCATCAGCCAAATGGTCATGCAATGGCCACCAAATCTCCCTACATAGTTCAGATCGAGGATGGAGATATCATCATAGTTGTATCCATAGGCATGGAGGTTAAGAAAATTGGGTGTTGGTGGAAAGGCACTAGCTGGATACATTGCAAGCATACCACCTGGAAATGGTGATAGAGCCACGCCTAAATATGGATCCATACAAATTGGGCAATCTCATAGGAGAGCTGTATGCCCCCCCAAGTCCATACAAGTCGGGCAATTTGTAATGTCCCCTTTTCCTAGGCAGCGATCAGATGCAGTGGTTATTTTATTGATTGGTCCCCATAGGCTAACAGGGTGTTCAAGGGACCCCATCTAGGGTGATCTTTGGTTCTTCAGTAGGCCTTTCGGTATTTATTTCAGTACTCTTCAGCTCAGTGTCCCAGTTTATTTGTGGTGTGCCTTCCAAAGGCCATTTTGGACACTTTGATGCACACTTACTATTTTTAGTAAGTCACTTGGATGTGTTGCTCATGCTTACTATTTATAGTAAGTCATGGGTATGGTCAGCTAGCAGAGTTACTACTTTTGGCACGATGGCATAATTATATCCTGGAGTTATTTTGGTTAATATTGGTCCTATGCATTTAATATTAATAACGTCAAATAATAAAGTTAAAGTAAATAATTTAACTTTATGCATTATTAAAATATATTAAAAGGGAACTTTATATTTAAAAGGATATAAGTGATTTTAACGTGCACTTTATAATGTAAAGTTAAGTGCCAATTTAAAAGGAAGATATAAGTGACTTTTTAAAGGGATGTCATTTTATTAAGTTTTACATCAAAATTAAAAGAATGAAAGGTGGGAAATGAAAGTAAATTAAATGAAATGGAAATCAAATGCAAATTGAGCAAGGAAATATAAAAAGGCAATGAAAGCTCATTTTACACATTCATTGTTGAAGAAGAAGAATTTGGCTAAGGGTTTTGTTGAAGACTGGAGAGTCTAGAAATCTCAAGCTTTTTGAGGACGAAACCCCTCAAGAAGAATAGCTCAGTATAGGAGTGAAAGATCTCCCAAGCCAACTTGCAAACAACTTCATTTAGAGATTGTGCTTGAGCTTCAACAAATTTAGGAAGTTTTCTTATTTAGGGTTTGAAGGAATTATCAAAGATGTGTGGTTTAAAGCTGAATATAGAATCATAGCATTTGATCCTAAGTCGTTGCTTGTATTTGAGGCGTAGGCCAATGACATAGAGGGACGTGAGTCTCTTATGAAGGACGAGTTGCATTCTGATGCTAAGGGATGTGTTCCTTTTTGCTAGGCATGATTACTACAGACTGAATCGCTTCTATTTTGTTGGTGTTTCAATTTGCAC
>VDFB02149482.1:0-11697 GCA_007258455.2 Sequoia sempervirens | reverse complement strand
GTTGAAAATGTCTCTACATCACCTTATGAGTTAGGGGACATATCTCAAGAATTTATCCTAAAGCATGATCAAAATCTTTCACCAAGGTCTAGCAATGGTCCCTTCCAAGACATGTTGACCCCCTTTGACCTCATAGTTACAGATGCTGAAAGAATCCTCAACCCCAACACTTGGGATCGGCCTCCCGTACTCCAAAAAGACGCAGATATTGGTTTCTCACTCCCCATGCCCACAAAGATATCCAAGCATCCTTTGAAATTGACCTATGTCAAAGACTTGATCCAAAGCATGTTGAAAGAAACTCCAAAATCATTCAAGATCAAGAATTTGTATCTTCAAGATACTACAATGATCTAATGTACACTCTCCTATCTATGCAAGATGCACATACTCCTCCATCTACCCATGAGATGCTTTCACAGATACCAGATTAATCTTCTCATTCTTAAAAGGATTTGTTACCACACAAAAGAGAAAAATACTGATAATTCCTACAATAAACTACCGAAGCTGTCGGCAGATCGCGGGGATATGTCCTCCAAACTCGACCGAGGACATCATGAAATAAAGATACATTAGAATATTATCCACCAAGCGAAGATGGTGCCAGACAAAACAGCGTAAAGTCAGAAAGCATCCAAATTCAAAACGTAACATCATCTGGCCAGTGGTTGGTTTTGTCGTGCCACGCGCCATTTGGAATGTAACATTACGCTATCTCAAAGCGTACGTAAAATCATGAATGAAGGCATGCCACGACGTCACCATAGCCTAGTGGAACTTGCCCCGCGCTACAATAAACACCAAGGTGAGCATGAAGAGTCCCATGATGAAAACCATTTAATACTTTACAACCAACCACGCCATGAATCTTCATCCACCCATCACCCCATCCACTTAATTCAAAATCGCAACATCAAAGAAAAGATTTTGTAATCCAAAGTTTAAAGAATCGCCATCAAAAGAAAAAGAAGCTGAGAAGTATTAATGGAAAATCAAATACAGTAAATGGATACCAAAGAATACAAAGAAAGATCATCCCTGCTAATAAACCTTAATAGTCAAAGAAACTATGGGAAGAAATCAAAAAGGAAAATGTATCCGTCAAAGATGTCCACATAAGAAAAAGCAAGCTTTTCAAGCGACGTACAAAGTTTATCAAGCAGTTGGTCCTAATTCTAGGCACACTTTCATATCCACCCATCATTGCTCATCTTCCCAAGTTTGGAGAGTCAAAGGTTCCGAACTGTCAACCAATCCATATTTTATCCCTAAACACACTCCATCCATGCCTCCATGCATAATATCCATTTTCTTACATTGATCATGTATTGGCAACGACCCTTCATCATAAGGATTTTGAAGGCACTCTATTGCGATGTTCACACAGAGACAGAATTAACCCTAGTATCAATAAAGTAGATCAAGAATCCAGAAGGTTGCATTCAAGTGCACTTATCTTAGCAAAGAAGCTCCTTTAGGCAGGATGTGGATGGCACATTATGACAGAGGCATCTATATCAGCAACACCTTGTGATTCAGCATGAGCTTAAAATCTTTTAGAAAAATCAAAACAATCAAAAAATATGAAAATCCAAAAAATCAGAAAAAGGATTGAAAACAGTAAAAATAAAAAAATTGTCCTCTAGTGAAAACTGCATGGGTGGCGCTTTGGGCAAGACCATGATGAAAACTTGGAAAATAGGCGTCATGAGTAGAATCAAGCATCTACGTGTGCCAGTTCAGATGGAAGCATCTCATCCCATCTGTAATAAAGCCAACATTCCATCCATCTCATCCATAATAAATCTATCCATCCATAAACCATTGATCCAATTCATTTTTATCCATCTACGTCCATAGTCCAAATTATCTTGATCTTGACAAAGTTTAGGGCACACTTTATGCTTGCTTACGGTAAAAGATCTTGGCATGGGTTAGTTTCATTGATCCTATCCTACCCCAACATTATCTGAGCCATGAAGCATTATCCAAATGAGCATTGAACCTTATATGAACATTGTATCCTATCGCAAGATAATGCTTGGCATCCTTTGCATGCTTGCCATATCCATCCATCCATAAACCTATCTGAGCATCCACCTGTGACATTCCATACATTGCTAGACATTGGGGGGGCAGATATTTACATCTTACTTCAAGAATAAAACTTGATCTATATCCTCCAACTTATGTGGCGATCCAAACATTGGAAAACATGAAACCAATTTGGTCAAAGGATTTGTGATCCAAAAATCCAAATCACTAGCCTGTGGCATATTTTGATGAACAAACATCCCTTATCAAGCTTCATCTTTCATCAAACATCAATCCAAACAATCACCATCAGTTGCATCTAAGTGGCACGTCAAATGTCAAATCAAATCATTCGAACAACTTTTGTTCCAAATCAAGCTTCAACAATCCTGATCAATCGAATCCAATCAATCACTCATCATCTTGGGATATCCTTCCTGATCATTGTGTTACTAAACACTATCCTTGCATTGTTGTGCATCCTCAACAATGTTATCATCATCAATCCTAATCAATCAAATCATTGCATTGTTGTGTATCCTCAACAATGTTATCACCATCATCAATCCATCAATCTGATCAATCAACCTTAGCTTGGTTTTTAACAAAATCCTAAATAGAGCACTGATATCATCACACATGTCCATATCAAAATCGTCAAAATCACATCAAAATCCAAAAACACTCAAAAAGTTAGGAAAACATAAAAAAAATTGGAATCCGAACTACATCGTCTCTGAGCTTAAACATAGGCAAGGCTAATCTTTTCTCATCCCCTGAGACATCAAAATCCAAAAATATTCAAAAACATCAAATCCAAAAACATTTAAAATCGGCGAATACTCAAAATCCACCATCGGCAAATCAAAAACATCTAAAATCCAAAACCACTAAAACATTTCATGATCAGATCCAAATATTGGTCCATTTATTCCATCTTCACCAAATAATCGCACACCAACTATGGGTTAAACTTCCGACGCCAAATCTCATCCTTGGAAAACAAAATGGAAACAATCATAGCAATCAGCAAAAGCATGCTTCAATTGTAAAATCAAATCGAAACAACAAACCGTTAAACACAAAATCAAACTCTTGATCAATAGCAAACATGTCAATCAACCTTATATCAACAGCCTATCAATCAACTTATCAAACCATCATCATCCTATACAATGTATGTCCTAGGATATATCGTTCCGACAATGGGCATCATTTTGGATATCACTTTGGATCTTATCCTATCAAAACAACCTTTTCCTAGAGATAATACTTTGCTTGTTTCGGCGCATTTCATCTTTATTTCATAGATTTATCTTATTGTGCCTCCCTATTCCAATGACCTTCGGATGATATCCCAATGAAGGATTGGCAGATAGAATTGGGGAAACGATTTATTGTCTTTGTTTGTTGTGCTTGTTGGACATTCTTGTAATATAACTTGGCGAATACTTACTTTGTTAGGTACGTCCTAGCAAGGTTTCCATATGTCAAGTGTGAACAAGAATACTCCTATCTGTTTGTTGAGTCAAAGTCCATCGCACTTGGCACAACGCCATCCTGGTTCTTTATACCTTGATGCATCGTACCTACGTGCATTATCAAACATAAGGTAAGTAGCCCTTTTAAAATCCCAATCCTTGATAAGCAAATCACCATCATTTATCATCATCATCATCCATCTATCATCATCATCTATCATCATCATCATCTCTAATAAAGTCTTGACCAATCATGGACTTGTTGGATCCTCTTGTCATCACTTGATTTCTTCTTTTGCACTAACATCATCATCACCAATGCATCCATCATGCATCCATCCTACATCCACAAACAATCATCATTTTGCATATCATATCACATGCATAATCATCATATTTACATAAATCATAATCACATCATATCATCATCATAACATAGCTATGTTAGTCTAAGCATCTCATAAATCATCCATTGCATAATTACAACATATCACATCATCAATCTCATCCATCTCATATCATATCATCATTTAAGTTGTTTAGGATAATATAGATTTGTTATTCTAAGCATCTTGAAATCATCTCATTTGCATCATTGTCCATAACTATCCATTTTGAACCTCTTTATTGCTAGATCGACCCTTAAATTGAATCTTTTCGCTCAATCTCTTGAGGGGGCAATGTACCAGTGTACTTCTTTCCACTGGGGCATCCGAAAAATCAGAATTTTTTTGATTTTGATCACGGCAAGTTTATTCTTTCAACCAACGCAACAAGTACATTGCTTCAAAGAGGGATAAAATGTAGACATGCAAAAATTAACATTGTGCATTCAATCAAGTTCATTCATTAACTAAACTAGATTTCACATTAGGTCCATTCATCAATTAATCAGGTTCACTTCCATCCATTCATTAGGCAATCTCATCTCCTAAGGCCATTTATTTAAAATCAAATAAACATTATCATCAACCTTTTAATAAATCAAATGGCCATTTAATCAAATCCCAAATCATATTACATCATTTTATGATTTAAATAAATCAAATATCCAAGTCCTAAAAGTAAAACTCACCTAATCATCATTAAGCTAACCTAATCCTAATTAGCCTAACCTAACCCACCCACTTGCATTCTCTAGATATTGCCACTTGCACAAATAAATCCATTTATTGATTTATTTAAATCATCATTTTCACTCAACATAGCATTTATGGGGAATATTCCATCAACTTTGAAAAAATATGACATGTTGATTTGTCCCTCCAACATTGCATTTATTGCTCATTTTCTTGTCCCCCTCTTAAAATTTATTGCCAAATTTGAATTCAAATTCTCCCTCTCATGGGAACACTTCCTCCTTAAATCTTGCACATCCATTGGTCTATCACCACTTGACAAGTGGCCTCTTCTCATGGATGGATCTTTAGTCCCACATTCACCCATTTGGCCAATCTCTCATCAAGAAAATCTATAAAAGAAGGCCCTAATCCTCATTCATCCATCCACAACTTTTATGCAAGGTTACTCTCTTGGTTTGAGAATTGATCTTTCTCTTCATCCTATTTGCATTTGCATCATCTTAAGCTTAATCAAGGATTGGGAAAGGGCTTCTTTCCATAGAAGCACGAATCCACTATAAGATGCTAGTTTGATTATTAGAATGATACCTTTCTATGTTTTACTTGTTTCTTTGGCTTTATTCTTGTGATTAGATGAATCTTATAGGGGATCTTTTATTTGCTTTGGTTTACTAACAATACTAAGGGTTTCTGTTTTTGAGCCAATGCAGATTTAGGGTCCTACACAATTATCTCTCATTTTCTTGTGGTTCTTTAGTGTTTTCCTTATAGTTATTTTACAATTTACCTATTTTTCTATAATATTTAGTGCCAAATAATGCAGCTCAAATTTAGAATATATGTATGTATATATATGTGTGTGTGTGTCTGTGTGTGTATAGAGAAATAGAGAAGACTCATTGGTCAATAAGGATTGCAAAAAAAATATGAATTTAGAATTGACAAGGCAACTATTACATAGATTGGTTGTCTTGTATCAATATGTTTCATATATTCTTTTTCCCTCATCTGTTTGAGTATCAATATGTTTCATGATATTCTTTTCCACTCATCTATTTTAAGCTTTGTAACAAATTATTGTATTGTTCTCTTATAACAAGGATTGTTTCCAATTTTTAAAATTCTAAATTTTTGCCATGGTTATTTTGTTTGATGGAACATGTTATATGTCTTGTATCAATATGTTTCATGATTTTATTTTTTTTAATTAACTGCTTAAAGTTTGTGATATAGTAAAGTGTTCTCTTTTATGATATTATTTTTTCTGTGACAATAATAGCAAGCTATTCATTATCGTAGTTTTTCTTTTCTATACTCCATATTTTAAAGCTGAGTTTTTCATCATCTCTTATTTTCCTGTGGTTCTTACATATATTCCTAATATTTATTTTACAATTTACCTATTTGTCTATAGTGTTTAGTGCCAAATAATGTAGCTTGAATTTAGAATTGAGAAGCCAACTCTCACATAGATTGTTTTTCTTGTATCAATATGTTTCACTATATTTTTTTTACCTCATTTGTTTCAAGCTCCTTGTAACAAAGTGTTCATTGTCATGGTTTAGCTTTTGTAAATTCTGAAATTTTGTAGACTACTATAAACTACAAACATGGCATTGATCTGTACCTTTGGTCTGCTTGAAACTTTTACATAGAAAGATACATATACATATATATATATTGTGTGTGTGTGTGTATTGAATCCCCCGTTCAATATTTAAAAATGTACATATACGTAGATATATATATCCATGTTTACAAACCAAGAACAGTGTGGCTCATTTGACAATCCAATAGTAATTTATATATACACATGTATATCGAGGAAAATGTGTATGGTATCTTTATTCGTATTTATGTAGACTTTGATTCAGAAAGAATAAAAAATACGAAAGGACCACAATGCCTCTTTTGACAATGCAACTTAATCACTATATTTTCTCACACATTTTGGAGTATACTTTCCCATACTACAACATTGAATATTGCATTTACTTCCTCCAGTGCCACAGTGCAACAATGCTAGGATGCATTAACCCTCACGTGAGCAAACACTTACCATTTTGCTTCCGTATATGGAGGCAACCAACTCCACCACTGCCAAACTATGTAATTAGAAAACTCTATGTTGTTATAAAAAACCCCTAGAAACCCCCCCACTGGAAGTACATATGGATATATATATCTGGTTATATGTGTTTTTTTAAATGTGTAGACAAAGGGAAAATTTAATGCATATATGTACTTAATCATTTTCATTCTTGTTGTTGTATATTCTATTGCTTGAATTAAAAAAGATGAAGGAAGCAGGTAGCAACATATACAAATGTTTACATATAGGTATTTATATAAATATAGTAAAAAATTGCATGCATACATATATAAGCAACCTTAAAGATGAAAAAGTACATATAGGGATATATACATTTGCATTTATCATTCCTATTGTTCTTGTTGTATCTCCTACTATTTCGGCAGTATTAAAAGTGGAATGGTTATACCCATTTTCATTTAATCAAAATAGTAAAATGGTTGCTAGATTATCAATATTTCTAAGTTGTCTACCAATTTGAATTGGATGTTGCAATACATTAATCTTTAATTTTAATTTTGAAATAGAGGTGCCAATCAGTTAACTATAATTGCAACATTTCCTCCCTCTAAAAGGCCCCAAAACTATGTCTGTGGAATTAGGCTTTGTTGATGGGTCTCCAAAGCCCCCAAAAATTGATTTGGTAATTTATTTGCTGACACCTCCCACAAGTCCCGCTACGAAGTCTGACTCTGAGGGTGCCATCCACCAGCCTCCAGATCCTAATTTAATAAGTTTGTGCTTCCTTAACCTTATACCTGCTGCAAAATTTTTGTTATTATTTCCTTCCTCTCTTCTAATAAACTTGAACATTGCCTTTCAGTTCCTTTAATTTTAGGATTCTCAAATACAAAAGGATACACCACATACGCTTTGCTATTTATCTTTCAATTTTTATTGGCCTTTAGGTGTATACACACATGGCTAGCCCTAGTAAAATATATAGATGTGGAAGCACATATGCATTGATGTTTTAGAACACATAAGAGTATCTCTTTGCAGCCTTTGTTTTCCTTACTCGTTTTATCCATTTGGTGTGATGATGTGCATTTTCCTTGATTGAACTTGTCTTTGTAGGATGCAAAGAAACAACCAACTTTGACTTCATTTGCAATTCATTCCATCAATGCTGGAGATGTCGTTCCCTCTCTCCTTCAACTTTTGTCCTTCAAAAAATTTGATGGTGATGAAGGACAAGTTGAGCAATACAAGGTTGTCTTGTTTGATGGACACCATATTCAAATAGGAACCCTACCCTCCAAATACAATGATTTGTTGTTTTCAGGTGCCTTGAAAATAGGGTCCCTTGTATGTTTAAGAGAGTATGCTTGTAGGAATGTCTAAGATTTGAGGTGGGTTGTGTTGTTTCTTGTCTATTCTTAAAAATTCTCTTTCTTTTTCATATGTGCCTAATATAATGTGTCCAATATATTGTTTTTTTCTTTTCCAGGGCCTTAATCATTTTCAACTTAGTTGTGATTATGTTTGATTTTCAAATCATTGGGCCCCTAGGTATCTACTCAAGCAGCAAGAAGAGAAAATGTTGGGGCCAGACTTGTCTTCTCCTTCTAAATAGATCCCTAAATTTGGTCTACAACTATCCCCTAAAAAATAAAATATCCCTCCAAATGTCATCCCTATTAAAGCTTTAAACATTTATCAAAATGTTTGGATAGTGAAAGGGTGTGTAACACATATTAGAGAAATGTACCATTTTCACAAACAAAGAGGCGAAAGCCAACTTTTTAGTTTTTCCATTATAGATATGGAGGGGACAAAAATACGTGTTACTTGTTTTGATGATATTGCTAAACTACATTACATGGTCGAGTTGAGGTTGGTGCAACTTATTTAATATCAAGAGGATCGGTGAAGGAAGCAAATAAAAAATTCAATAAATTAAATATTAACCTCGAGATTGTTTTAAATGAAAAATCAACAATAAAACTGTGTGAAGATGAGATTTTTGTGCCAAAAAAAAACTCTTCTTTTGTGCCAGTTAGTGACATAAGTAATTATAGTGATAATAGCTTGGTTGATTTTATTGGAATTGTAGTCCATGTTGGGTACATATCAACTATTCATAGAAAAAATGGATCCAAGATAATTTGGCTAACTATTAAACTATATGATATCTCTGCTTCTTTCATTGATGTTAATTTGTGGGGCCCAAGTTGGCAAGAAAAAGGTGATGTCTTGGAGTGGATGTATCTTTCTGGTGATATAGTCATAGTTGTTGTGTGGGGTGGCCATGTAGGCTACTTTAATGGTAAAGTTATCAACACATCAACAACAACAGTCTTATACATTAACCCTTCTATTCCTAAGGCAAACACTCTTAGATCCAAGGGCCCAATCAAAGTAGAACAAATGGTTTCAGCTTCTTCCACACCTCATAGGCTACATCCTTCAAATGATAGAGTTACTATTGTATTCATCTTGAACAACTTCCTTGGCTTGCTAGGAACTGTTGAAGCCATTTTTAAAGCAACCATTCAAATTTTTAAAAATGAGTATTTTTGTTATCCTGCTTGCCCCTTGTTGGTTAATGGGAATGAATGCAAAATAAAATGCACGCATCCCCATGTTGATGTTTGGTTTTGTGATCATTGCTAGATGGAAATCGAGGAATGCAACTATCACTATCTTTTATAGTTAAAGCTGCAAGACCATTTATCCAACCTTTGATCTATTGATTTTGATGAAGTTGCCACTAGTTTATTGCAAATTCCAGTAAAAGACTTCTACATGTTGTAGGACAACTTTGAGTCTACAATAGATCCTCCTACTGTTATTAAAGTCCTTGTTTATAAACCATATATCTTTACTGTCTTGATTAGAATAGATACTTACAATTTAGAGGGCTGGCTTAAAAAAATGTTTGTGAAAGCAACAAAAGTTGATTTCGAAGAAGAGTGTGAACTATTGCTTTCAGACATAATAAAGATATCTACCCCTACTCCAGAAAAAGCCTCCACTAGTGAGCCTATGCTTTGATTGCTCTTTTGCAGTTTCCAACATTTCTCCTAGTCTTTCCTTTTTAATGGTCACTATGGGATGTTAAGACTTCTATTTTACAAATATGAAGATAATTTATTCCTCTGTTTTCATATATATATATTTGCACATTCATTGACCCCCCATCCTTTCGATTTTAACATGGTTCCCAGATTGTTTTTAGTCTGCATTGTTATTATGATTCTTGATTCTTGTTATATGGTGGAATTTTTAGTTCTTCCATGTGTATTCTAAATTCACTCCTCCCCTTTATAATCATTGAATAGCAATATTATCTTCAATGAAAAACATATAACAATAGTCTAATATTGCAAATGGTTAACAAAGAAATTTGTACAATACTTGTATATATAATTTTATATATTGCAATGTTGAAAAGATGTTATTCCTCTTGTGATCATCCATATATATACATTTATATCCACATGGATACATATATATTTTGTTATATGTTTGTGTCTAATTATTTTGACCATCATAACTAATATTCAAATTAAAAAAAATGAAAATATATAACATCAAAGTAATAAATTATCTACTACCACATAAGCATTGGGACAAATATTCCATAACTAAAGTTATGGAATTCAACCTTTTTTTAAAGAATGGGTATGTGCAAGATCATGATGGGCTAAAAAGTGGTGATATGATGGTGTGGTTGACAACTTTTTTTTTACCAAAAATTGATGAAACAAAAAGGTTTTAAAGGAGATTCCCTCGACTTTCCACCAATATAAATTATGCTTTACTTTGAATTTAATAAATAATTATTATTCATTTTCTATTTGAATTAATTTAATTAAAGTCCCATTGATAGGTTGATTGAAAAACATCAATAGCTTTCAAATGGTAATACATTTTTGAATTTGAAACATACCTACATTCTATGCTTCACATACTATAGGATTAAAAAAAAAAAAGGAATTTCATGAAGTTTTGACCAAGCTAAGGTGTATTCCACATATGAGTTTTATATGTTTTAAAAGTTGTAATAAAAAATTCATAATTAATTATTTACTTGGAAAAAAATTACAAAAAAATATGCATCAAGACGGACATGAGTCCCTCTCTACTTATATCAAAAATATTATAAAAAAAATATGTCATTTTATTGTGGTTATGGTGATCGACAAAATCCTATCACTTCTTATTTCTTTTTTTTCCGGAAATCAAGTACTATCGTGATTAAATTTCAAATTTTCACCAAATAGATTTTTTAAAATAAACCTTGTAGTTTAGAAACTACATTCAATTTTCTAAAAAAATTATTCTTACATATTTTTGAAATAATATATATATATATAACTTATTCAAATTTTTACGTCAAGTTTCCTGACTCTGATTTTTGTAAAATTTTCACCACTTAAGGGCTTGTTTTTTCCATGATGATCCTGTACATACCTTAAATACCTTTTTTATTGAATATTATGTAATAAAGACATGACTAATAACTCTTTGAAAGAGGACAATCCTTTAATCTTCCATATTTTTCATAAATATTATTTAATCCATAACTTCAAGTCTACCATGTATTTCTATGCATATGTATCTTAAAATAATTAAATAATAATCTACCAATTGATTGATTAGCCTAGAAAAAAAGGTCAAATATAGATGTGCATCTAGGTCTAATAAATATAAAACTAAGACAAAGGTAAAATTATATCGTACCTGAACCAATCTATATAATAGTTCATTTGTCAATTCAAAATTCAAGATACATTATTTGGCACTAAACATTATAGACATTTACTATGAAACTATGAAAGAGCTATTAAAAAGACATTTACTATGTAACAGTTGCCTTGTCAATTCTAAATTCTTTTTTTTTTCAATCCTTATTGACCAATGAGTAACATTTAGGAACATCCTTTGTTGAAGAGGTAAGCTCCACATCATCATTAAAAACCCCAGGCATGTCTTCTATATTTCTCTATAATATTTAGTGCGAAGTACATGGAGAATAAAACTAGTGAAAAAATTACTA
>VDFB02149481.1:0-30260 GCA_007258455.2 Sequoia sempervirens | reverse complement strand
GGGGATCTAGGAGGAAATCTGATGTTGTTTCCCGAAAGGGGGGGTCAACATGCAGAAAGATCTAGAGCGAGAAGCAGGCAAAAAGGAAGGAGTTGTGTGTCTCAGTGACAGCTGTGATACAAAATGTTGAAAAATAGGATAAAACTTTATAGTGAAAGTATGTAGATAATTTTATGTATCCAAATAAACAGATAATAATAAATCATAGATGAAATTACATTAAAATAAAGATGCAAACCATAACTCAAGAATTACATGGAGAAACCCTTGTAGGAAAAAAATCCACACCCAAAGAGATCCAAGACTTGTATTAATCCTTCAAATGAGTTACATCAATAAAACTTCTCTCTTTGAATCACTACAACATTGTATGGCTTCAACAACTTGCAACTTAACTTGTTTTTCCTTCAACTCAAGCACTAAATATATAGGCATGAGAGAAAACACAAATCAAGATTGGTTTCGAAAACCATTTAAGCATAAATCACAAAGAAAATAAACTTCCTCTTCCAACTTATGATTTTATCCATTTTTTAGTAATGTGCACATTCAACTAAAAATATATATTTTATCTTTTTCCAAGCTCACATTCAACTTCCCCTTTTTCACGCCCTTTCTAATTTGACAATTAAAAACACTTTGCAAGTTGTCATAGTTGCATTTAGCAAATTTTATGGAAACTAAAAGATAATTACAAATTTCCAATTAATAATTAAAAAACAAAGCAAGGTTGAGACATTTTCTCAACATTAAATTGGGATTCTTTCTAGAGAAGATAAGTAAAGGGAAGAGTATGATCCACTAATGATGCAACAAAGCGATGGATAACTTGAATCTTTCCTTGTAAGATATGGAATTGAGAAGTGTTTCTAGTAGGTGGAAAGCTTATTATAGCATCTATTTTCTTTGTTTCCACCTCAATACCTTGATGTGACATAATAAAGCCTAATAGTTTTTCACTATCCACACCAAAGGCACACTTTTGTGGGTTTAATTGCATGTTACATTATAGATTCACTCAAAAATTTGATGGAGAATTTTGACATGATCTTGACATGGTATAGATTTAGCCAAGATATCATCAACATAATCCTCTAAAGTTTCATGGATAAATTCATGAAATATTAATGTCATAGCTCTCTAATATTTTTTTCCAACATTTTTCAATTCAAACATCATGACAACTCAACAAAATATTTCCAAATCCATAATAGAAGTGGTTTTATATTAATCTTGAGGATTAATACAAATTTTATTGTATCCAAAAAATGCATCCATAAATGATAAGAAAGCATGTCTCGCAATTGAAACAACAATCATGTCTATGTTAGGAAGAGGGAAATTTCTTGGTAGTTGTTTTCATTGATGTCAACACTAATGGTTGTCATTGATGGATATTGTTGGCACCTGAGTAATATGTTGTTAGTCCCTAACATTGGTTGTCTTTGTTACATTTAGTTTGGGATAACATTGGTTGGATGCCATGCCTTATCAAAGAAGAGAAGAGTTGAAGAAGTTCATGGTTGGATGTCATGCCTTATCAAAGAAGAGAGGAGTTGAAGAATTTCATGGTTGGATGACATGCCCTATCAAAGAAGTATTATTATTGATGCTCATATAATGCATTATTACTAAAAATATAATTGTCATGATAATATATTAAGATGATGATTAGAAGCATGACTAATGTTGGAGAGATGATCTACAGTCAGTCTCATGCTCTCCCCTGATGTTCCTAATAATATATGTGTTGCTAAAAGGAAGTTCTAGTCTCTGCAAGTTACTCAAATGTTTCTGGTTCAGGAAGCTGCATTGAAGTCTATCCGGGAGAATGTTTCACATTCCTCCGCTATTGTAACTTTGGTCTTGCGGTTTGGTATTTAATGTCAGTGCTATGTGTATGTTACACTCCTATATTTTTAGGTTGCTAATGTTGCTGAGAAGGTTCAAGTAAATTATAGAAGGTTGGCAGTGTTGCTAGTTGTCTGGACTGGTCCAAGAAATTCTCTATATTTCTCCACATTGATGTTTCTACTCCTACAGTTGGGTGAATATGTTTACAACATCTGTACAATGTCTCAATTCCAATCTCACATGTTGAAGTGGTTCGCAAGTTGTTCTATAAATGCTACATCATTTGATTATGTATTCTACATTTCCTGAATAGAGTTGTCTATACCTTTTTGGTATATGGTGGAAATTGATGGCATGATAGTATGAAAGAAGTGTATGGAAGTGATGTTGGATGTTCAGGGAACATCCCTATGTGATCCACATGTTGCTAATTGGCTGCTTTGGTACTACATTGTGTCTTGAGTTGGATTTCTAGTTTATTTGTGGAGAATGTGCAATTGAAAAAGGAGACAGGTTACCCTTTCAAGTTTGGTACTTTGGTTATATGCCTTGTGATGTATTTTCTAAATTTTTTACCCTTGAATAACAATGTAATATGGAAAGAGAATGAACCAGCTTGCAAGCAGATTTACATATACTCTAATAATTTGGAAAACTGTGATCAAGTGTATAGAAGTTTCTTTAAGGATTTGCTAAAGAAGTTTGGATCAATTGGTATTTCCATTCTGGTAAGAGTACTTGAAGTTGGTTCCTCCTCTGGTGAGATGGAAAGAAAGAAGAAAAGAGAAATAAATTGTTTTTTATACTCCACCAACATGCAAGACTCCAAAATTTGAAGGGAAAGGTAAAGAATAGGTGATTGTGGACATACCACATGAGGAATCTGATAAGGAAACTAAGGACACCCTAGGAAAAGAACTGGAAATAGTTGAATCAAAATAAGAAAAGGCAATGGAAGAAGGAAGTGAAGGAGAAGGTGATTTAACCAAAGAAGAGCTAATGTAGCTTATTCATGAGGAAGATGGAATGTAGAAGATTGTGAACATGTGGTCTATCAGACCTTCATATGCGAAGAACTTGATCTTAAGCATACTAAGTGCTCATTTTGTGCACAATCATATCAAACTGAGAGTCTGCCAAAATAGGCTGCCGTAAGAGACAATTGAATGCATCAAGGGAAATCATGGACTGAGTCCCAAAAATAAGGAAGAAGAAGAAGGATCCTACACCCAAAGCAGAAGCATTATAGATCATCAAATTTTACCAAGCAAAAAACAATACGAATCCACTAAGGAAATGCATAAGCACAACAACCATCTATAACTATAGTCTTCGATGGCCTCATGCAATCAACAAGTACAAAGAAAAGCTGGAACAAATTGAAACAAAGTTGAACAATATTAGAAAAAAATTTAACATGTCTCAGGATCATGATGGTGTAATTAGGAAAAGGATCTAGGAACTACAAATGAAAGTATTTAAGCAAGTGTCTGTAAAAACACCCGAATAGGATCGTTTACACCTTTGAAAGTGAAGGACATAAATCAATGTATGTGTTGGAACAATTGATTTCTGAGATAACAGAAAGGGAGTAGTGCACATTGAAGAAGCCTTCACTCCATTCCCTGGAATCCTTCTTATCAAAATTATCAACTGCATATAAGGAAAAAACAAATAAATACATGACTGGCAGACCATCGTGGATTGTAGGAAGCATAGCAGTTTCTCTGAGACAAGGAAAATAATCTCAATTAGGCAAAATGTGATTTCAAAATTTTAATAAGTTTGGTATAAAAGTTTTGCTACACCTCATAAGGGAGAGTAAAGGAAAATGCCAGCCTTAGCCAAACCCGTGGAGTTTCATACCATGCATTTTGAAGTTTTGAAGGTCCTACACTTAGCCATTTTTCTACTAAGTGCTGCTACCAATTCCAAAGGGGAATATTGTTGGTATATGGCTTTGGTGCTGCTACTGATGTGAAACTTAAGCCATTGATCCGTCTCCAGTGACTTCAAGATTTTGACCTGCTCAGCATTTAGTAGAGAATGGTAGCCAATCAAGTTGAACGGTGATGTATGGTTCTGTGGCTTACCAAATATCAGTTTTGGATCTTAGGGAAGGCCATTGGGAAGGGAAATGTGGTATTCTTTAGCTTCTTTTGTTGTCATAATTTCTCAATTTGGTCTACGAAGCATAGGGAGATCCAAATGCTCAATTTTGTTCAATAGTTGGTAGAAGGTCACTCAAGGAATGTTGGGTGCCAGGGAATGTTTAAGGAAAATTCTTTGGAGTATTTTTGTATTGGAGATTTTGTTTTGGGTCCTGCTATGGCCAACTTTGGTGGATGTGCATTAAATGTTACTCATGATTTGAGCTGAAAGTTGGAAAATATTTTCTACTTTATTGAAGCCGACATATAGCGATTGAATCCTTGGTGGCAGATATATATGAGATCGGTTTATTCATTTTGGTGTGTATGTGTGAGTGTTCTATATGTGTTGATGTGTGAGCGAATATCAGAAGAGAAGTTGAGAGATTTTCAATTGTGTAGAAGAGGATTTAGTTAAGCGAATTAAGGCAGAGCAAAGTGAAGTGCAAAATTTGACAGAAGGTCTAGAATATGATCTATGAGCCTAACCAGAACTATAATCAGGCATTTGTAGATGTTATCTTCTTAGTTCAACCTTTTTATGTAATCCAAATCTTTGTAAGGCAGTGAACCTTCCTTATTTTGAGCAGTGAGCTCTAGGCAGTGTTCCTGAATGCAAGTGCATTACCATTTTGTAAAACACTTATATTTTGAGTACTCAAATTGTGGATTGACCTCCACTATGGTTTTTCCCCTAACAGGGTTTCCACGTAAAAATCCTTGTGTTATGGTGTTGTGGCTTATTGTTCTATGTTCATGCATCTTTCTTTTGATTGAATGTTTTAGAGACTTGAGAGAATAGATTAAGAAAGTTAAAAATTGCACAACATTGATTCCTCCCCCTCTTAGTGTTTCTTGAGTCCAAAATATTAACTATTCTTCAATAGAATGATTGAATTCAAAATCAACAATAACTGTCCTTGTGTGAACGATGAATATATTTATATGTGTATCATTATGGTAAAATTGTTTTCTTCTATTTGAATTTAAAATCCATATATATGAAATTCAGGAACCTTGAGAAAAAAATGGTAGCACTTCTTAGCACTATGAACATAACCTCCACCCATCATGGAAGAAATTTATTGCTAAATCGACATGGAGAAGTGGGGTGGCTGTGTATGAGGAGGTGTGGGAGAGTTATGTCCACCACCTCCAATTTTAGTAAACAAAAAATCTTTGGTCAGAGGAGAATTTGAAGAAAAGGTATGGAGTTTTGGGAAAAAAATCAAAGATAAGATTTTGGGGAGAAAAAACCATGAAGGAAAGGCGAACAACAAAAATAATGGGTTGTTTCCATACCCAAACTAAGAAAAAATCATTGAAATCTTACAACAAGGAGGCAACTCCGTATTTTTATATTGGTATTTCATGATGTTTCCTTCTTTGTAAAAGAATGTTTTTCTTTCATGCTTTTGAATCGACCCTATTGATATAATAATGAATGTATTGAAACATACTCTTTTGTCTGTGCATCAATAGACTTCTAGATCGATGGAAAACCATGTGTTTGTTTTTTTTTTTTTGAAGTAAATTGAATGCCAAATGCTTCTTTTAATAACTATTTTCGGTGGGAGAAACCACCATACCATGCGATGATTCTTTTGGCCATGCAATAGTTTGACCTAGTCAATCTTGTTCTTACCATAGTTGGGTCTTGTGCATGTTACCACTATGTGGGTGGTCATTTTTTGATGTAATCTTATTAATAATCCTTACCTATTGTGAGGATCCAATGTGTTAGCAAATCCCCATTTGAGAGATGTCCCTGTAACGACGTCGAGTTGTGATGCATGTTTGGCTAAAGAGCCTCACAAGGATGATGCTTTGTACTACGGCATAGTGTCAATTAAATCCATAATCACAATAATTGGTGATCATATTTATTTTTAAAATGATAGTCGATGAACATTATTTTCGTTCAGACATATTATTGTTGAAGAACAATGCCTATCGTTCTGTATTTTCTTTGCATTGGACAACTCATGTCATTACGACATTGGTGAATGATGCCATTCTTTATACATTAAGGTAACCTTAATTTCTGTTAAGCGAATCTATTGTTATGCCCAAAAATGGCAGAACGAAGCTATCATTCGAGTATATATATATAATAATAATAATCGCTGATGAAAATTATGCTCTTTTTTTTAGCAAACCAAACAATGTAGATTGATTGATCGTTCCAATCTAAATGTTGTTAACGAAATGGAATGTTGTGTGTGTGTGTGTGTGTATATATATATACACATATATACATCTTCGTTCAGAGTGAAATGATCTAAATGAGTCAAATGACTCATCACTGCTTCATAACCCTATTTTATGATGTTCATCTTACTGATCCACCTGATCTTTAATGTTTTTAATATCATTTTTAAAATGATACAAGGTGAATAGTATCAGCCTCTAAGGTTGAAGCCCTGTGAAGAATAAAAGGGGCCCAAATAATATTTATGTATAACATCATACTATGTGAGAAACCTTTCTTAGTCTCTATTATAAAGTAGAGCAACATTATTACTGTCCTTAAGGAACAGTTGATGCTTCTTGGCATAAAGGGGAAAACGAGCATACAAAAAACAAATGAATTAAAAACTAATTCAAACAAGATTAAATACTCCTAAACCCATTACTCATGAAATGAAGCTTTAAACTAATGAAATCAAATAATGAAATCCTAAGATAACACAATGAATTCTAACTTAAAAGACTTTACCATCCCATGTCGAATTTGTATTTACATTTGATGTTGAATTACATTTTGTATTAATGCAAAGCCTGCATTATGCATTGCAAAAGCTTAAATGTGTGTGATCTCAAACTAGAATATGATGATATCTCGTACTGTGCTCAAGAGGTAATTGTACAGTGCTTCGCTATGTAAATTCTAGATGATTTGTGAGAAGATAGAAGGTTATTTTATAGATTTTACATTTTGAGATGAAGATTGCGTAGTAGAAGATCCTGATCAATGGTTCAAAACCATTGAGAGGAATTATATTGGAAGAATAAGTGGATTTAGATTGCATAATTGGTGTGATTGATAGAATCAAGTTGAGTATTTAGTGGAATTGAGGAAATAGATTGAGAGGTTAGTGGGATTGAAGAATAGATGAATCAATTAGGAAATAGATGAATTAGTTAGCCAATCAGAGTGAGAAATCGGTGGTCATAATTTTCTCAATCACAAAAGGGGGTGAGGATATTTAATTAATTGAATTAATTTCACTAAGATTTTTACAAAGGGGAAAGTGGATTTGAAATTAAACTACTATGACAATGATTTAATTAGATTTAGGGAATAGGGTAATGAAGGTGCATAATTAAATAATTGGAAAAGATGAATTAACTCAAGAGGAATAAAGATTTAGATAAATGTATAATAGGTGAATTGAACAATTAAATAATTTGGTGATTATTGAATTACTGTGAGGAAATTAGAGTTTTGATGTAAAATGATGGAAATGTAGTGGATATTAAATGTGGGATGATGAGCTGGCGATGAAAAATGCCATTTAGGGATGTGCGATATGTGTTAGGTCATTTTTACATGTCTACATTTTCCCCCTCTTTGAGCAAAGTACTGGTTGTTTTGTTTCAAAGAATTCAATGTTAAGATCAAGATTTGAAAAAAAATTATATGCCCCATTGTGCCTCGGTAGTCAGTCGAAAGATATTACAACGCTAGGCTTCCCCCTCGAGAGGTTGGCCAAAATAAGTTATTTTCGAGTTGGGCTCATGACAAGGTTTCATTATAGTTTAGTTGTGTAGAGGAAAAATTAGGCCATAGGGCCTTTGTTGATAGCTCAAATGTCCCCGAGAGCTCCTAATTTTGACCTAGGAGGGTCCCCAAGGTAAAATAATAGGGTTTAGGGGGGGTTTAAATGATAAATTAGGTTGAAATCACCCCTCATTTGCATTCCTTTATTTGAAAATTTCTTGCCTCTAGAGCCTTTGTGAGATTTTCTTTTGCAAATAGCAACTCACAATGCCTCGAGTTATGGGAGTTCCACATAGGTCGAAGGAAATTAGAGTACTAGCTGGTGCAGAGGCTTTGCTATGAATGCCTTTAATTTTTGCTTTTGTCCTTTTTCATCTTTGCAATTAATGTTTGAACTTAATTTTAGGAAATAGTGAACTTTTAGGTTTTATGTCGCTACTAAGCCCAATATTAGTGCTATTGACCTTTTAGAAGGTCGCTTTTGAAAATTTTAGCTGCTATTGAAATTTTTTGGAACTATTGCTTGGAATATGTGCACTATTGCCAAATTCTACTACTTTTGAATATTTTTAATGCTTTTGAAAAATTTGGGCACTATTGACATATATGAGCGCTATTGCCAAAAATGCTCGCTATTGAGAAAAAATGACGCTATGGCAAAACATGCTCGCTATTGAGAAAAACTGGTGCTATTGCTAAAAATGCTCGCTAATGCTTAGAATTTTTTTTCTTTTTCTTCAA
The DNA here is from genome assembly GCA_007258455.2 of Sequoia sempervirens. NCBI lineage: Eukaryota > Viridiplantae > Streptophyta > Pinopsida > Cupressales > Cupressaceae > Sequoia > Sequoia sempervirens. Next base: position 21,791 of record VDFB02149481.1, on the reverse strand, counting down.
AACTACTAATTTGCAATTATTAGTTCTAGTTTGAAGTTCCAAAAAATCTTGATGTTGTGCATTGAATGGTTGTAGGCTATCCTTAAGCCATTGTCTATGTGAGAGCGACATCCTCGATTGATGGATGGGTTGACCAATTTCAATGATACATAGAGAGACTTCCTCGATGCCATGGGTTTACACTATATCACTCACTTGTCATTGTTGAGGGCTCATCGATCCATGATGACTGTGTTGGTGGAGAGGTGGCACTCTGAGACCTCTTCGTTTCATTTTCCAACTTGGGAGTGCACCATTACTTTAGAGAATGTATAGAGGATTCTTAGGATCCCCATTCATGATAAAATCATTGAGTATGATGTTTGGTATGGTACTTTAGCTATGCAGAGACTATTGGGTGTGGAGCAGTTGCAGGTCGTCAAATCAAAGATTGATTTGGCATCTCTTTGTGATGGTGTCGATCCTATGGTTCCCATCTTGGTAGGTATTATCATAGGAGGGCTAAGAGGTTCCCTATCAGTTGGGGTATTGTTATTGAGAAGATGATGGAGGAGGCTACTGTATATGCTTGGGGTCAATGTGTGCTGGCTCATTTGTACAAAGATATGCATGAGGCCATTTATCGAGCTAGAAGTAGTATATCCATTGGAGTTAGTTTGTTGCATTTTTGAGCTTGGGAGAGGATTTTCATCACTCGATTAGAGGGGATGTAAGGGATGCATATGATCCCATAATTATTAGTACCACATTCCACTCCACCAACTCCAGTAATATCCTATTGGAGGGCAATTTTTGATGATATTACAGATTTCAAATGGTGTTCATATAGGGATTGCAAGGAATGGACAGATGATCAGGATCAATTGGTCTACTATAGGAAAACTCATTTCTTGATTGGTTGTTTGGATCTCTTACTTGAGAGATATTTACTAGAGAGGGTATCGATGGCTCCCACACTCACCGCACCCGCAAAACCATGATTAAGTGTGGCTATCTTAGATGTACTACAAGAGTAGTCTCATTAAACTCTGAGGATTCTCAAAGTGATAGGTGGCATTTTAGGAAATCGTAGGACCCTCCATGGGTTGGGAAATGTGGGTCCTAAGGATCTTGGGACCACTCGCTAGCCTGGATAGCCAGGCCCATTACAGGACCCATGAGATTACTCCCCATTCTAGGGAGGTCCTCCCACTTGTGTGTAATGTGAGGTGGTGGGTCATAGTGGGCAATTCCAGGAGGAACTCAACAACATCCCCGTGATTCCCATGAGAAGTTTAAGTAGTATTTAAGAAGTTAGGCAGGATCAAAATAAACATGGGATGGCTAGTACAAATAAATGATGTCTGAAGTGGGTAGCAAATATGATGGTTGAAGTGGACAAATACAGCTTAGGTACCCCAGCTCCTAGGCCTCCCTAGGGGATCGCAGCATCCTCAAGCAGTGATAAATAAATAGATAGAGATGCAGTTAGAGTAGAGTGTGATGCTAAGATTGCATGATGAAATGTTGTTGAGGCACCAGTTTTTGTTGTGACTATCGAGAGGGATGGCCTCTGGTAGGAGAGGGATGTGCTTATGTAGGAGCTTCATTAACCACCTTTATTCCCATGGATCAACATCAAGCTGATGAGAGGAGTTATTACAAAGATACACATACTATCAGACACTCTATGAGGCATTTACGCCCAGAGCTCAGAGGCTTCCATGTTTTGGAGAGCCGAGTACCCAGATAGGTGCATAGTTTGGTGGTAACTCGATCAGACAGCCTGAGCAACCTTTAGTCATGTTGCAACCATCTCCTCATCAGAATCAGGAGTAGCTGAGATCTCCACCTCGGGATAGCCAGTAGGGCTGAGAGTTATTTTATGATTTTTCATATATATTATATTAGAGGCTGATGTAAAATTTTTTTGTATATATATTCATCGACCCAACCGAGGCCTCACATATATGTATTTATTTTGATCTCCTCTGATATTGTACTACACATGGCATTTGATGATGACATTATTCATTTTTGATGATATATGATATACCATGGTTTGATTCGACTTTATTATGTGCTATGTGATGTTTATGGATGATCATGGATATTTATATTTTTCCAATGATGCTTTTGTATTTTTCCGATGTATGCATATGCTATGGATGAATGATTTATATATCTATGTGATGAATGAAGATATCGTATGTATATGATGGATGTTTATACATGATGTGTGATTTTTTATCATTTTATTATGGTCATGATATGTACTAATGAATTTTTGGATGTAGGATGGAGTTATTAGTTAGAAGAAATTTGACATTGTTAGTTACTGATGAGTTTTTCTTTTGCTTGCATAGAGGCTTCATATCTTTTAGCAATCCTTTTTGATGTAGCAAACAAACATGATACACCAGGGTATTAATAACCAAGGTGGCTTTGTATCCATTGCGGATTCTAGACTCTAAGACACAAGAATATTCCCTGCTCTGCCTGCATATACATAAAACTTCTGATAGAGATAAGGGTTTGTCGTGTTAAACTTTTCTAAACTCATGGTATAGATAGGTATGAAGTACCTAACATGTAACTGCTACATGAATTGTATCAAAACAACTTCCATACACAAAAAAAAGCAAGCATTCGTCGTGGTAGTATCACAAAAACATCTCACAAACAACTCAAACATAAATCAACAATTAATGCCACCATTCCTTCTCTAAATCCATATGGACATCCTTGAGAGATCCTGAGAATGTGGTATTAAGATAAATTTAAAAAGATAAGACTCTAAAAAGATAAACAATGTTGTAATATCACTTTCCATAGTTATTTTGATGTTTCATGATGAAATCCATTGATGATATCTATTATAGGAACATTGTATCCATTAAGACTCATGTTTAGGATTGTTGATATGATTTTCAAATAGGTGAAAGGTGTCTATATGAAAATTTCAAGCTCTTTATCCTGATATGTCCAATTGTTCAATCTTCAATTTAACTTTTGATTTTTGATGCCAATTTGTCTTTTGTCGGTTGAAATACTGTGCTGTCACAGCAGCTGGATGATTGTTTATTGTGGATGCAAATATCATTGCAGTAGGAAGTGATGAGGAGATAAGAAATTTCACTTTCAAGTTTTATTCAACAAGTTATTTCTTGCTCTTTCAGGAACGGAACAAGAGGGGACAGCAAAGAGACTAAATTATACTGTGGGTTGACCCAAATATTAGTCTCTTTGGTTTACTTGATGAAATACAATGACATCGAGTTCAACTATGCCGATTGATGAATAGTTTCTTGGAGTTTCTAACTCATGAATGTTTTGATCTTTGATAAAATGGCTGCACTTTTTTTCTCTCTTTTGAATTTTGGGGACTAAATTTAGGGCCCCTGTGGGCCTTACTGCCTAAGGATGGCCTATTTTAAACTATCCAAGCAGGGTTTGTAGCTCTATTTTGTTTGATAAGAATATGTTTTGACTCCTTTTAATGTTTTGCATTTTGAATTTTTGACTAAGTTAAAGACTATGATGGGAATTCCAATGGATTGATTTATAATCTCTGTGATCACCAGTATAATCCCTTTCTATGTTAGTACAAGCATAGACTAATGGTTTGATTGGTGTTGACTTAAAGCATAACATGTTTTTGGGATTTTGATGTTTTTGACTTTGTTTTGATTTTGTTTGTTTTTTAGGATGTTTTTTATTTTGATAGTTTTCAAACATGATGGGATTTACAAGGATCTAATCCACTACTAGTTTGTAAAGTTTCCCCCAGTTTGAGACAAGATTACGTTCATTAGGGAAGATGGATTTAGATGGTGCAACCAGGTTCAACACTTGATCCATCATCGAGCGATGGTTGGTTACACGTTTTATCATGGGACAGATGGGTGGATGCTTCATATAGTGTTGATAGATAAAGATGTGTCTTATTCATACATAGTGCTTGTTTGTAGGTTTTCACTACGATACCTATCCTAGAAGTATCCCAAAGTTGTTTTCACTTAAAGAACGTTTTATTTCTCTTTACTTTTATTGTTACTTTTTTTTTTTTTTTTGGATTTTCTACTAAGATACCCTGATGTGTTCAGGTATAATTTTTTTAAAGATGGCTATTGTTTAGTGGTTTGGCTAAAGGTTCTCCTTTAGGAGTATCCAATTGATAAGCTCTAGAGCCATAGCTTGCTATGATGATGAAAGGACCTAACTAGTTTGCTTCAAACTTCCCCTTCCCATCCTAACTTAGTTGGATCTTTTGATTCTCTTTTAATACTAGGTCACCAACTTGAAAGCTTCTATTTTTGATCTTTTGTTGTAACTTCATTTGAGCCGATTCTGATAAACCTGAAGATGGTTTAATGTGCTCAAACACCTTTCATCCAATATTTCCAACTCATTCAATCTAGACACCTGATATTCCTCATTGTTGACCATGCCTTTTAAGGTTATTCATAGTGAGGGGATTTCAACTTCAATAGGTAAGATTGCGTCAGATCTGTAGACCAAGGAAAAAGGTGTGGCACCTGTAGGTGTACAAATGTAAGCCCATAGGGCTAGGTTTAGCTGCAAATTCTAATCATGTCCGACATCATTAATAGTGTTTTTTAGTATTTTTAGGATGCTTTTATTGGACGCTTCAGCTTGACTATTTCCTTGGGGGTAATAGGGCATGGAGAATCAGTGCTAGATAGAAAACTTTGAACAAAGATCTTTGACATCTTAGTTTTTGAATGGGGTTTTTTTATTCATTATGATGGTTTGGGGAATTCCATATCGATAGATTAGATAATTCAAGATTAACTTGGATATTTGTTTCCTTGTGATGTATGTTAATGTAATTGCTTCTATCCACTTTGTGAAGTATTCAATTGTAGTGACAATGAACTTGTGCCCATTGGATGAAGTAGGAGATATATTACCTACTAAGTTTAACCCCCATTGTGAGAAAGGCCATGGTGTTTTTGTAGGTATCAATTCCTATGCTGGTGTGTGAAAAAGGTCACTATGTTGTTGACATTGATAGGATTCTCTTGAGGACTCGATGCATTCTTGTTTCATTGAGGGCCAATAGTACCCTATTCTCATAAATTTCTATACTAGATTAGGTCCACTAGCGTGAGACCCAAAAATATCTCCGTGCACTTCCTGTAAAGCAATTTGCACTTCTTCCATGTTGAGACATCAAAGTAATGTTCCATCTAGACTTTGTCTATATAGGGTATCTCCTAAGATAGTTAATTAGGATGTTCTATGGACAAAGGTTTTCTTTTGTCTTGCAGTGAAGTCAAGAGGTATGATACCATGCTAGATATAGTTCATTGTATCTTGGTGCCATGGTGAGTTAAGACCAACAACATCACAAACTAGTTATGATTCTGGGATATTGAATGCTGGTATGAGGAGTTGCTCCACTTTGAATTCATATTTTGAATTTTTTTGTGGAATGTCAAGAAGTGAACCTATTGTCGCCATAGTGTCAACTGCTTTGTTGTTAATCCTGGGAACCTATTCAAAGGTGATGATGACAAAGTATTATTTAAACCTATCCACCATCCTCTTAAAGGGAATTAGCTTGTCATTTTTTGTTTGATACTGATCATTTACTTTCCTTATTACCAATTAAGAATCTCCATAAACTTGTAGTTCCTCTATCTTCCCTTCGATGGCCATCTTCAGTCTTGTGATTAGCACTTCATATTTTGAGATGTTATTGGTACACGAAAAATCTATCCTATAAGCCTTAGGTATACTATCTCCCTCTGGTGTGAGAAATAAGATACCTTCTCCTGAGCCGTGTTGAGAGTGGGACCTATCAAAATACAAGGTCCAACGGCTAGACTAATCTGTTAAAAGGATGCTTTCATCTGGGAATTCTATTATTAAAGGTTTGTGATCATCCATTGGTGCTTCTGCTATTTAGTTTGCTATGATTTGTCCTTTGATGTCTTTTCTATCTATGTATTCTATGTCAAACTCACTCAGTATCATTATCCATTTAGTGATCTTTCTTGTTAGAGCTGCTTTTGCCAATAGGTACTTTAGTGGATCTACTTTTGAGATCAACTTTACTTGTTTGTTCAAGATGTAGTGTCTCAAATTTTATGCCGCAAAGATGAGAGAGAGACACACTCTTTCTATGGGAAAATAGTTTAATTCATATCCCACCAGTGTTTGTCTGCTATAATAGAACACTCTTTCCTTGTTTTTGTCATCTAGTTGCACTATAAGAGCTCTAAATGTTGTCGGTGTTGTAGAAACATATAGGCTCATTGTTTTATCTGGAATTTGTGGCATCAATACTAGAGGAGTCAGTAGATACTCCTTGACCTATTGAAATTCTTGATCATGTCTTCCATCCCACTTGAATGTTATATCCGTGTGTAGCAGATGGGTGAAATGATGACACTTGTCTACCAACTATGCAATGAATCTCCATATGGACTATAGTTTCCCTTGTATACTTCTCAGCTGCTTCAATGTCCTTGGAGGAGGAATTTCTAATATAGCCTTTACTTTGGTGAGATCTACCTCAATGCATCTTCTTGATACTATGTACCCTAGTAGTTTTCTAGATGTTTTTAAATACACACTTCTTTGGATTGAGCCCCAAGTTATATTGTTCAAGCTTGTCAAATACTTTTTCTAGGTTGGTCAAATGATCTTCTCTTTTGATGGACTTTGCTAGTATGTCATCCACATAATCCTCCATAGTTGTGTAGTATATCATGAAATATGGTAGTCATTGCTCGTTGATAGGTTTCCATTGCATTCTTTAGACCAAATGTCATGATGTTCCAGTAGAAGGTCCCCCACACGCAAATGAATGTTTTTTTATGTTGTTCCTTTGGAGATATTTTGATCTAATTGTATTTGGAGAAGCTATCCATTAATGATAGCATGTCATGTCCTGTAGTTAGGTCTACAATCATATCGATGTTGGGAAGGGGGAAGTCATCCTTAGAGAAAGCCTTGTTCAGATCCCAAAAGTCTGTATAGATTCTTATTCCCCTAGTGGGATTTGATACTGGTACTATATTTGACGCCCATTCAAGATATTCAATGGGTCTAATGAATCCCACATCTAATAGTTTTTGAAGTTCTACTTTTACTAAAAGTGATATATGTGGATGCATCTTCCATAGCTTATGCTTGATGGGTTTAACTCCAAGATACACTACTAGGTGATGTACGACCAATGCTAGATCTAGCCTTGGCATGTCTGCATATGTCCATGCAAAGTTTATTTTCCTTTCATTGATAAATGCTAAGAAGTTCACCTTTTCTACAAGATCAAGTGATGTTGCATGATATATGATTTTGGGTCTTTCTGCTGTGCCAACATTGATAGGTTCGATGTCTTCAACTAGGAGTGTTGATTTCTATTTATACTCTATGGTGGGGAAATTGAATGTTCCATCTGCAGGAACCTCAAAGAGGTTTTCACCTTTAGATGCATCCTTTATTTTTCTCTTTTTCAGATCCGATAAAGCCACATTGTGGTTTTCTTTAGGGGACCTCTTTTGATTTTTAAATTTTGTAGTTTATTTTTGTGACTAGAATAGACAATCTCCCATTTGAAATATGCTCCTTGATCTAGTTCCATTACAAACCATACTTTGTGATATCCTTGTGGTATATTGGTTCAAAGTCCCATGAACTCCGCAATAGCCTCATCATTTTGGAATGTGTCCAAAACCAGAGTATGATGTTGTTGGTCCCAATCTATCAGCTATGGATAATGCAATGATATTTTTTGTTAGCATCGACAAAGCTTATGGATGTCATTTCTAGGTTAGGGACATTGGTTTTTTCAAAGCTCCATAAGGTATCTAGGTTATATTCACTTGAGTCACAGGAATCCCATTTGTATTCATTGGAATCTTTCTTGATATGGCCATCATCATATGTAGGTTCAGATGTAGGTTCAACAATGATAGTATTTATGTTGAGGTTTTCAAATATGTTTTGGATATACAAATAGTCTTCTATATGTTCATAAGTATCCAATGTCTCATTAGTGGTAGAAGTGGATCCTTCCTCATAGGAGGTGATTTCAGTAGTTGGGGTAATCATGTTAGATGAACCATAACCCAGTCCAAGGTTCTTCGGGCATTTTTCCATAATGATTGGTTCTATTCTACCTTGTCCATACAGACCAAGGCCACCTTGTCCAGTGAATCCCATGTTCTTGCTTGTTGATACCCTTTGCTCTTTTTATCAATAGGAATATAAGGTAGTGGTTGTTCCCATCCTTCTTCTTTGTAGATCCATGAAGATAAATCTTCTTCGCATACTTCCTCATCTTGCATGTCACCCCACTTGGTGAAGATGGTATGTTTAACTACCATTGTGACGGTTTGTACATGTGTGATTTCCTTGGGTCCTCCATATGCTTTCAGTGTGGGGGAAAGCATCCCAATACAAAAAGACTATTTGAATTAGTATTCCCCACAAACCTTGTCAAGTAATTGGATCTTGGTATCAGATTTAGGTACCTCAGTTGATGATGGTGTAGTGGAGGATGGAGCTAGTGATGAAGGGTCAATGTATGAGGGGTGAAAAGATATATCATTGCTGGGTATTTGCTTAATCTTTTTGTACCTTTCCTCCAACTTAGCACAGTAATGAAAAGGTTTGGGGTCGACATATATGGTAATTTCCTTATTATCATGAGGAAACTTTAGGCATTGATGGAATGTAGATGGTACTACCTTCAAAATATGGATCCAGGTCGACCCAAGAGAAGGTTGTATGTAAGTTTGAGATCTAGTACTTGACAAGTAGTTTCTATTATTGTTGGACCTATCTAAACAGGTAGCTTGATTTCCCCTTCTAAATTGTGATCGATGTCATCAAAAGCTTTGATGGTGATGCTCTTGTTTTTATCTATGACATAATCAAAGTATCCCAGTTGTTTTACATATTTTAAGGTACAAATGTTTAGACCTACACTGTTATATATGAGTGCCCTCTTGAATTTGTGTTTGTGGACACCTAGCTCTAAATAAATGGCTTGATTGTGGAACAAATTTTGTGGAAAGTCTTTCTAAGAAAAGACTAAATGGTGGGTGGACATGATATTTCCAACCATGGCTTGAAACTGATTAGCATCAAGGATATTTGGGACTGATGTTTTGACAAGAGATTTCTCCAATATCTCCTTATGTGTTGGCAATAGTTTTAAGAGCTCAAGAATGGAGATTAGGGTGGGAGTTTTCTTAAGTTGGTCCATAATGCTATAGTCACTTGATGACTTACTTGTGGCCCTCACTCTAGTTGGTGCCCTTGATGCAAGCATTCTCTCCTTCTGCAGTCAGCATTATATCTGTGATCTCACCTTGCATGGTTAATGATGATGGTGGGACTATCACAGAGATACATAAGTCCTAGAATGGTATCCTTTCCATAAGAGAAAGGAACCTTATGGTAATCTTGTTCTTTTCCTTTGTTATTTCCCCTAGAATGGTCAAGAATTGGATCCTTTTAGGTCTTTATTTCTGAAACGAGGTTCGATGTCTACTTCTCTCTTTTCGATTAAGTCTTGCACAATGTTTTTAAGTCTCATGCAATTATTGGTGGTATGCCCCTTGATTTTGTGAAATTCACATTTGTCATTCTCATTATACCAAGGGGGTTTGAAGTAGGGTTCCTGATAATTTTCTCTGTCATTTATCATGATGAGGCTATTTTGGAATATTTTGTGCATAATGTCCTCAAGGGTTTCTCCCAAAGGAGTGAATTTTCTTTGCAGTTGGTCATATTATCTTGGTGGTCTTTTGTTATCCTATCCTTGATTTTGTTGCTAGTTGTTTGGTTGATTGTTCTGTGGATGACTAAGTTGGTTGTTCTGTTGATAATTGGGTTGGTTGTTTTGTTGATAACCTTGATGTGCTAATTAGGCTTGATTTCGTGGCATATTGGGATTTTTCACATTGTGTACAACCTTAGCATCAACTACTCCATCATTAGTTACATTCTTGTTTTTTTCCCATATCTTGGGTTTGTTGTTTGAAGTAGAAGGTTGATCTTTTGGGTTGTAAAGTTTGATTGGTCCTCTTGCAACAAGGGCTCTTTTGATAAGTATACCATTTTCAATAGTTTCCTCGAAATTGCTTGGGCATAGTACTATGAGGTTGTAATTTATATTTGCATGTACATTGGAGATAATGGCATCGACAAGTTGTTTCTCTGGAACGAGCCACTTGATTTTTCTTTCTTTGTGCCTCCATCTTTGTAGGTACGAGGAAAATGATTCACCTTGACTTTGTTTGATTTTATAGAGGTTAGTGATCGTGATGTCTTGTTCCATGTTGTACAAAAAGTGGTTGAAAAACTTATATGAAAACTCATCAAACATTTTGATACCTAGTGGTAAATGAGAGAAATAGTCTATAGAGGGCCCACTGAGGATCTATGGAAAAAGTCTCATCAAGTAGGTGTCATTTCATTTTAGTTACATGGAGGATATTGAAAACTCACATACATGCTCAATTGGATCTCCCTTCCCCCATATACTTGTCAAATTTCAATATTTCGAAGCCTTTGGGGAAAGGTACCATGGAGATATTTTGATCAAATGGATGTGGAAAAATGTCTTGGAGAGCATAACTCTTCTTTGGTTTTCCAATTTGTATATCTGATATCCTTTGATTGAGTGTTTCAAGTTGCATATTTATGTCATTGTTTGGTTTGTTTTCTTGAGGATTTTGGGTGTTGTAAATATGTTTTCCCATGATTTTTTGAAGACTATGTTGTGCATAAGGTATGTTGGGTCCTTGTTGTGTATAAGGTAGATTGGGTCCTTGTTGTGTCCCTTGACATTAACTTTGAGGTGTTCCTTGGTACTGATTTTGTGGTCCTCCTTGTTGTTGAGGATTTTGAATTTGGTTTTTTTGAACAAAGTGTTGAGTTTGGGGTGTACTTTGATAGGTTTTTTGTGGTACACCATGTTGATGTGGGTTTTGTTGCAGGCTACCTTGATATTGCATTGATGGTATACCTTGTTGTTGTGGATTGTGTTGAAGGGTACCTTGGTATTGTGTTGATGGTACACCTTGTTGTTGAAGGTTACCTTGGTACTGCATTGATGGTAAACCTTGTTGTGGTTGATTTGGTTGAAGGTTACCTTGGTATTGCATTGATGGTAAACCTTGTTGTGGTTGATTTGGTTGAAGGTTACCTTGGTATTGTGTTGATGGTAAACCTTGTTGTGGTTGATCTGGTTGAAGGTTACCTTGGTATTGCATTGATGGTAAACCTTGTTGTGGTTGATTTGGTTGAAGGTTACCTTGATAATATTGCAAGTTGTTGGAAGGGTCAATGCATGATGTGTGTTGTGAAATTTATTTCCCTTGTGATGGGTTTCCACCTTGTTGGCCCATTGGAAGGTTTCCCATTTTTTTCAGAGTGTTATTTTATGGCATGTTTTGGGATGTATATCCTTGATATTGTTGTACCACAAATGCTTGTTCAATTTGGGATGATTTCCTAAACAATGGGTTGTCCATAGGTTGAGTTTGATCATTATTTTGTGAAAACAATGGTTGTATGTTGGTGTTCATGGTTGGTTTTGGAACTTGTCTAACCATAGTTTGATCTCCAAGTGGGATAAGATTTGGGTCTTTTAGCATGTCCACATTGAAGTCAACGAGTATTTTTGCGCCACTTTTTGCAAGCGCGAGGAAATATTGGTTTGTGTTTATCCCAAGCATCTTGTCTATAATATTTTTCATTTTAGGATTTTGGGAATGTTCTATGAGTATTTCCTCAGTAAGTTCCTCATCACTGTCCTCTTTTTCTATGGTGTAATTTTGAGACTCATGAGGTTGGTTTTGTTTAGCAATTCCTTCTTGATGCCTAAGAAGGATTTCTACCTCACTAGGGGGTTGATCTTAGTTTTCTTTAAACATGGGTTCCTTTTGAGGAGTTTTAAGGTCACTTGGTTTATATCCCCATGGGTAAGTTTCCTCATTGGCAGTGTTGTTGGTTTTTGGTGCACTTGAGCTACCCTTGTTGGCTTCCATCTTTTTTTGTGTTGAGCTCTCATGGTTGTCATAAACAATTCCAAGACCTTGTGAAATTTGGTGGTCACTAACTATGAAATGGAATAATGCTTTGTTTTGGGATTTTTTTGTTTAAAAGGTGTTTTGTGAGCCAATATTTTCTATTGCCACATGGGAGGTGGTAATACAGGGTTTTCGACCACAAGATCAACTTTTTGTTCTTCTTTGTCTAGGATATTAGTTGCATTTCTCCACTGAGTTGGTGTTTCCTTTTTCTCAAACAAAAAATTTCTCAAACTACTGAAAATGTCTAATTGTTCACCTTCAATTTGCATGATATTTGGTTGTATAATAGGTGTCTTAAGATCTAGTTATTGAACAAGAGCAGTAGGACGCCAAATGGTCATAAAGTGAGTGATGTTTGGTTGATGATTTTGAAATGATGCTAATTTTGGGATTCAAAATGTAGAAAAATTGGACTCATATTTCACTTCATTTTTATAGAGGATGTGTTTGAAGATCTACTTGAACTAGCCTTGAGGTGCAAGAAAATGTTAAGATCTTAGAAATTGAGAGTAAAGGAATAACCCAAGTTTTTGTTTTGATTTTGAATCCTAAAACTAGGTCGATGTGTGGTTTTTTTTGTAAATGAAGATGGAATGATATAGATATGATGTTTTTCAGATGTTTGACTATTTTGGTCCAAAAAGATAAAATATTAACCAATTTTGGATTAGTCTCTGATTTACACCAAAAATAGGGCAATAGTGGCAATCTTTTAGGTCAATAGTGGCTGGTTTTTCTGGCAATAGTGATCAATTTTAGCAAAAGTGACTCTCTTTGGTCAATGCCTATAAAAAACCAAAGGAAATAATAGCAATATTTCTAAGAAAAAGTGAGCAAGTTTAAGTCAATAGAGGTATTTCAAGATCAATAGCAATAATGTTTTAGGTCAATAGAGGTAATCTTCATATCAATAACAACTCTGTGTAGGCTTGTTTCTAGTTTTTGTTTTGACAACAGCATGGAAAAGTTTACAATTTTTTGATGCTTTTGGCTGATTTGATTTGTTTTGAGGATTTTGGCAAGTGATGCAACACAACACAATAATCAAAATTTTTGACTCTAAATGTCTATAGTTTAAGCAAGTTTCTTTCCACAAAAGCTCAAAGTTTGTGAAAGTCAAGATACTAATTAAAACCATAGTTCCCAATGTCGACTTTGGTCTAAATGTGACTTAAAATGTAAGCTTAAATATTTAGAAACCTTTAGAGATATTTTTTTAAAATATCTTTTGAGTACAAATATAGGGCTCTTTTCAAAGGTATTCACACTAAGTCCAAAGGGTTTGAGATTTTGATAACCAAGTTCAATGTTTGTTTTGTTGTGTTCTTTTTTAAATCAAGCAAAGTGTTTGATGTCAATAAAATAACTTTGACATGCATTAGTCAAGTCACCCTAAGTAGGTACACTCTTTTAGTTAGGCTTACCTCATGCCCTGAAGGGATGATTTTACATGCAATTTATGGAGGAGTGTAGATGTATGTTAACAATGAACTTTTAAGCTCTACACCTCAACCAAAAATTAGACTTGGTAAGTAACTTCTCAAAAGCAAAGTATCGGTGCACCACTTTCAAAAAATGTTTCAAAAAATCAGGATGGCTTCTAATAATAAGGTATTTAGTGACAATCGTGAACATCATACGTACACTACCATCTTCTTGCCACTTAAGGAATTAAATTGTTCCCTTCTGCTTTCAGAGATGGATTAGGTACAATATGTTGTCGCATGAGATTTAAGCTACTTTCATTATAATTTCAAAAACTTTATTTAAAGCCTTCCAGTAAATGTGCTTGCAAGAATCGCTAGGAGTTCTTCGTTGTAGGATGTGTTTACTAGCAAGTTCTCTCTTAAGGGCGACTCAAAAAAATGCAAAATCCCAAAGTGTTTCTCTTCACCTGGGATCATAAAAAGACTTAGGGGGAGATAATATGCACTCAGCTCGCCAATCACAATAGACACGCCATACAATTCATCATAGTTTCTTTTTTAAATCCAAAAACTTGAAGTGTGAAGATATCAATTCATGTTTTATGTGCACCAAATACAAAACATTTGAGACTTCATTCAAATATAGAAAAGGTGAAAAAAAAGGATTTGTTCAATTTTAAGCACCAATCTTGAGTATTTCTAAATGGCATCATTTGTCTTAGTGTGGTCAACATAAAAAAAATGTTTGTTTGTTGATAAAAAATTGAAATGCGTTGGTCGTTCCATTTTATAAATACCAAATCAAAATGTTTTTTAACTAAGAAAGATTGTAAAAGTTCAGTTTTAAACACCAATTTGAAGTGTGCAAGTTGTGGGTTCAATTTTACAACACCAAATCAAAATGTTTCCTAAACTAAGAAAGCTTAACAAGTTCAGTTATAAAACACCAAATTGAAGTGTGCAAGTTGATGAGCCTAGTTTTTAGTCCAATTTTGGGTAGAATCTATGGTTTGTTTGTTGGTAGATGTCATGGAATTTAATGTTAAATTTTGGTATTTTCATAATGTTTCCCTCAAACCATTGACATTGGACTTAATCCTATCTCTACAAGCTTTAATGACATTTGGCATATTATGTGCATTATTTATATTGATTTTGCATGTGGTTAATGAATGTTCCTTAAGGTGGTTATAGATGTGCAATTATTATTTGTACTGACATTACCATGCAGATTTAATATCCTAAGTTGAGGAAGACACTGCCAGCTGGGCATGCACCATCATGTCCAGCAAATGAATCGCTCCAAGTCAAAGGAGGCCGATGATAGAAGATTCTTCATGCAACTGAATGTAACTGCCTTGTAGTGGACTTTAATGATCTAGCATGCACGGGAATTATCGCTATGCTAAATCTATGTTTGGACCTACATGTCTGACTAGATTACATGCATGCATAACCGCCATCACTCCATTTTCTTTGTTTTCCCTAAATGGTGTCCTCCCAGTCATGGAGTTGACTGCCTTATTTAGCTGTTAGTATAAATAATGATCTGATGCTCCTTCTTTAGGAGGTTGCACGATTTGATATTATACTTGCACTCTCCAGTTTTTAGTAATACATATACACCACTCTTTTGTACTCATGATTTATAGTGAATAAAATATAGTTGAGTTTGAGCATCTGAGTTCTCATTAGTTTTAGAGGATACTTATCCAAGGGGTCCCACTTGGTGAGTAATCTGTCTTCTTAGTTTAGCATTAGTTTAGTATTACTTGTTAGGTAATTAGTTAGAAGTTCCGGCACTCCATTGTTCCCAAACCAGAATTACATTCTAAGCGACGGTCCTTTCTACAAACCAAAGGCATACATAAAGTAGTTTCCCACCGTCAATTCTCATTTGTTGTGCATTTTAGCTTTAGTATAGTCGTTGATTTGATGTTCAACATTTGTTCTATCTATTTTCAAAGAAATTAATTTCAAAGATTGTGTGTTCCTTAAATGAAATTTGAAATGTAATTATTCCCAGCATCGCTGACCCATTTCAGTTCACATCCCTGCTGGCACCAAAATGTACCCTTCTGCGATGGATTGAAATAGCTATTCAAAGTTATATGTCCAATCTTCGTAAACCCAAAGAACAGTCAAATCATCAGGGAGCCGCCATATTTATGCCGATGCTATTGGATAAAGTTGTTCAGGGAGTCTTTGGAGTCACAAGGTATTTTTTCTTGCTATAGTGTTTCGAACTATGGATATTCCCTACCAATTTTTAAGTGAGCTAGACTGGACAGTGAGGATAATCGTGATGCTATATAAAAGGAGAAGGATGCTTATGGGAGATCTCTTCCCAACAACTCTAATCCATTCCAAACCAGTTGAATATCACAACTACCAGAAGAAAGAAGATTTACAATTCCCTCGCTACTGCTATCCTGCATTCACTAGTTGCTCTCAAGTCTCCCTCTGTGGAAGATCAAAATCTCAGTCGGTGGACCCCCTTTCTTTGGAAACTACATCAAGGTGCATGGGTGAGATGCAAATAGGGAATAGGACTCAACTAAATCCTTCAGTTTTTTCTTTCCTACGCTCCATCAGAATGAAGTTGATAAATATCAAGAAATATTCTACCTCAACAATTCCCCAAAGTTTTATGGACTTGTCATAGAAGATCCTGATACCTTTTTATTTGAGTTTGACATACTCTATAGGAGTTATGATTATACTACTGATGCCCATAGGATTAGTCTATTTTCTACCACTTTGAAAGAGGTTGCATTAAGATGGTTCATGAACCTAGGAAGAGATACTGTGGAAACTTGGGAATACATGAAGACATAATTCCTTGGGAAATACAAGGAATATTGCAGGGGAAATGACATGAGAGGAGGTCAAATTTTTAGGATGCAACAAAAGGAAGGTGAGAGCCTGGAAGATTGCATTGCAAGGTTTTTTTTTTCCTACAAAAATCTCCACACCATACACTTAATGAAGACTCACAGAAGTTGCTTTTCCTGAGAAGAATCAATGATAGTTGCACTGATACCTTGGACCTCATGGGAGGAGGAGATATCTCCCAAGTTCCTTGGGAAGATATCAAGAAAATATGTCAAAACTACTCTAGGGTAGCTTCAAAGAAAGGGGGAGCTTACCAATCTTCCATGGGTAAGTCAACTACCAGTGGAGTTTCAAGAATGGAGATTACTCATTTGTTGGCAGACTTCAAGCAAGATATTATAAATAAACTAGCTACTCAGCTAGATAAACTTCAGGCCAAGAAGAAGCAAGAGGAGGCAGAGGAAATGTTGATAGAGTATTGCCCCCACTATAGACAAAAGGAGAAGGACTGCAGATGTAAGATGGTAGCTAATCTTGAAAGCAAGTAGGTTCCACCTGAGTTCAAGCCAATCTAGGTTGAAGAAGACCAAGTCTACTATGTTGCACAAAGGAAGCCTTGGGCTCCAAGACAAGGTATGCCACCGAATCCACTATCCTATGATGGGCCATATTTTAATTCCTATTCATCTGGTAACCAATGGTAGCCCCCATATCCACCCAGTTATGGAGGATATCCACCGCAACCTTGGAGTAACCCTCCAAATGCTTGGCCTAGTCATTAGAGTTCTCCACCGTAGTGGCAGCAACCTTAGGGGAATTGACAACAATTTCAAGGGCATTGGAAGCCACCTCTAGGAAATTGGCAGCAAAAAAATCAATGGAGAGGAGGGCAGCAATGGCCTACTCAGACAACCGGTTACATGCAACCACTTTCTTAGCCCCAGTAGCCTGCTATAATGCCTCCACCTACTAATCCAAGCTCAAATGCACCTAAACCTACTCAACTACCAGCTCAACCCATACCCAATCCTTCCAAAACAAAACCACAACAAGAATAACTCAGATAATTTCTATCGATCTAAATCTCTACCCTTTACATATGTTGTAGTGAGCATTTAATTGTGTTCGTATTTCATTTTAACAAATTTCTTCTTAAAGCCTATTATTATTTGCTTCCTATGGAAGAGAGGGACCCTCTCAATGATCCCATTCAGCCTGGTGTACCTCAAAAGTCTTGAACCAACCTAAGTCAAGTAGGATCAACAAGAACCACCATTTCTCAGAGATTGAAGTTTCAAGAAGAAAGGAGAAGAGGAGGATACAACTTTTGATATCTTGGATTAGCTAAAGCATATATGTGTCTAGATACCTCTATTTCAGGCCATAAAGGATGTTCCAATCTATGGAAAGGAAATCAAGAGGTATGTCTTAAGAAGCCAGGTAGGAAAAAGGACCCAACTATAGTTCATGTGGTGGGACAACTAGCTGCCATCATGCTGGGAAAAGTGACTATTCCCAAGTATAATGACCTAGGCAGACCTCTGGTAGCAGTTGTTATAAATGGGGTCCAAGTAAAGAATGCTCTGATTGTTTTAGGGGCAGCAATAAATGTAATGACCAAAAACATCCTTCAACAACTAAATATCACAAGCATGATATCTACTCCTACTATCTTGCAGCTTGCTAATAGCTCTACTGTTAAGCCTAATGGTGTAGTGGAGGATCTTGTGGTAGTTCTAGACTCTTGGGAGTACCTAGTAGACTTCATGATTCTTTCTCCTAAAGCTTCACTAGGCAGGTATCCCATTATTCTTGGAAGGTTATGGTTAGCAACTACAGATGCATACATTAGATGTCAATCAGGTGACATGACCATTTTAGATGGGAGGAGCACTAAAATTTTTGTTCTTTATCCGCCTACTTAGCCATCTCATGATGAAGATAATCCCATATGGCCACATGTTGGTGAAGAGGCCAAGGAAGTTAACTCTATGGCATAGTTTATGATGCTTGGTAGAAGCTCTTTCATGCATCTCCAAGATGAGGATGAAGTATTGGCTAACATCATTCAAAACCAGTGTGAAGTGGAGGAAGCATCATCTTCTCATTCTCCTACTCCAACCAAGAAACTTCTGCTTGTTCTTCCTGCAACCACTATTCCTGTAGATGTTCTTCCTGCAACCACTCTTCCTATAGACAAACTTCCTGCAACAACATGTATGTCCCATACATTTCTTCCATATGAACTAAAGGCCTTTACAAGTAATGAAGCAAACTACATAGAGTTAACTACACAAGTACAGGTGTCAAAAGGAAAATATCTGAATGTTAATAGTAAATTGAATGAAGAACACCAATGTTTATTGGAAAACCTATTAAGGACCCATCAACATGCATTTGCATGAGATTATCATAATATGAAGGGATTGGATCCTAAACTTTGTACACACAGAATTTACATCAAAGATGATTGCACCCCAATAAGACAGCCACATAGAAGAATTAACCCTGCACTACATATATCGTTTAAGAACTGTTCACTCTCAGACGACTCTTACAAAACCTACCTTAGACAGGCAAGGTCCACAGCGGACTGTTGCTTATTAAAACGGCGAGCCTGTGCCGACTACAGGAACCCAACTGCCGCTTACCAAGAAGCACCCACTTTCCTTACCCTTCTTCATTGATCGTTTTGGACACACTTGCAGTAGAAAGCAATTTTTTCTTTTCTTTTGTAGATGGATTTGAAGTATACAACCAGATCCAAATTGCACTAGGAGGAGCCAAGGGAGAAGACTACATTTACCTATCCATAGGGGACCTATGCCTATTTAGTGCTCCCATTTGGCTTATGCAATGGACCGACAAATTTTTAGAGGGCAGTCATTAGCATATTCTCAAACATTTCTCATGATTGCATGAAAATTTATATGCATGACTTTACCACTTATGGTGTTGATTTCAATCAAGCATTGGAAAATATCGTGCTGGTCCTATGTAGATGTGAAGAAGACCAAACCTTCCCAAACAGTGCAGTGCTTCCATGATGATGCTCCGAAGGTGCAGTTCTTGGCCACATCCCACAAGGGAATTCAAGCAGATCCTTGCAAAGACTGGAGTGATCAAGATTTTCACCCACACTCGCGAAAACAAAAAGGATGATAACATTTTCTTGCTGCGCGTGATATTATAGGCGCTTTATCATGGATTTCCGCTAGCAGCACCATTGTACACTCTTCTCACTAAAGATGTTGAATTTCAGTGGACTAAAGCCTATGACAAGGCATTTTCTAACTTGAAGACAACTTTGACTCATGCTCCTGTAATCAAAGGGCTTAATTGGGAGCTTCCTTTTCACATCCATATTGATGCATCAGATTATGCCATAGGAGTAGTCTTAGGACAAAAAGAAGGAGCTATTGAAAAAACCATTTACTTTGTCAACAAAAATTTATGAGCTGAATTCAATTATATAGTGATAGAGAAAGAAATGTTGGCAGTAATCTATGCACTGAATAAATTCATACATTACATAATAGGCTACCAAATCTTTGTGCACACTGATCATGCAACCATTAGATATCTCATGAATAAACCTTTGATCACATGTAGATTGGCAAGATAGTTATTTTTGATGTAGGAGTTTGATATAACCATTGTGGATAAGCTAGGGAAGGCCAATGTTGTTGCATATTTTCTTTCAAAGCTAACTACATCAGAAGATAATCAGCCCATAGATGACTCTTTCCCTGATGAGCATCTATTCTCCCTCAGTGTACAAACACCCTGGTATGTTGACATAGCCAATTATTTCGTCACAAGTAGATTTCCTTCTCACTTCTCTCCAAAAGAGAAAAGGGTACTCATTGAAAAATATTTTCCTTTCTCTTGGATTGTTGGATGTTTGTTTTATACTGGACTAGACCATGTAATGAGGAGATGTGTGAGAGAAGATGAGACATGAAATTTTGCATGCATGTCACAACGGACCATGTGGAGGGCACTTTGCAGCCAAGAGGAAAAAAATGAAGGTTTTGAACATATGATATTACTGGCCAACACTCCACAAGGATGCAGGAAAGTATACCAGAAAATGTGATAGATGTCAAAGAATGGGAAAACCAACCAGATCTGATGAGATGCCACTATGCCCTCAGGTAGTAATCACTCCCTTTGACAAGTGGGGATTAGGTTTTGTGGGACCCATTGACCCTCCATCAAATGGTAAGTCTTATATATTGGTATGCACTGATTATGTGACAAAGTGGGTAGAAGTTAAGGCCATGAAGCATGCAAGAGATAACAAGGTTGTAGAATTTATTTACGAAGATATTTTCACAAGATATGGAGTCCCAAGAGAAATAGTGACTGATCAAGGGGAAAAATTCACATCAACCCTTGTTGCAACACTAGTTAATGAGTACAACATAAGACACAAGAAATCTACTCCTTATCACCCACAGGCTAGTGGCCAAGTTGAGGTGACCAACAGAGAAATTGAAGCCATTCTAACTAAAATAGTAGCTATTCATAGAAAGGATTGGGCAAATAGATTACCATAAGTTGTTTGGGACTATAGGACAACCTGGAAAACAACTACAGGCTTCACCCCATTTGAGTTGCTGTATGGAAAGACAACTATGATGCCAGTTGAATTTGAATATAAGACTCTGCAGACTACAGTAGATTTGGGGATGTATATTTCTGAGACATAAAGAGAAAGAATCATGTAGCTAAACACCTTGGATGAGATAAGAACAACAACCCTGCAACATACAGAAGTAGTGTAGAATTAGAGAATCAAGTGGCATGACAAATTTATCAAGGATAAGAAATTCTAACTAGGAGATTGGGCCCTGCTCTATAACTCAAGATATCATAACAATGCAGGAAAATTGTAGAAAAGGTGGCTAGGACCATATGAAGTTGCTAAGGTCTTTCCTAATCGAGTTGTTCAACTTACTACCATTGACCCTGTCAGGTTCAAATTACTTGTCAATGGTCATGGCCTCATATTATATCACAAGCTAGCTTCCAAAGAAGAGTTCTTGCAGCAATTCACCGAACATTCAACACCTGAGCTTCCTACAGGCTGAAGGAAATGGACCTAGTGTCCCTCCTTCTAGCTAATTAAGGTACATAATTCTCATAATAAAGACTTTCACTTATGTGGAAGTCCATTTCCTCGTCCATCCACCCATCCCCCCATCCATCACCACCTTTCTCTCTCTTCCATCACTTCATTCCACCTCACCTCATTCCACTTCATTTTCATTAATTTCTCAATTTATTCCCTAAAAGGTGAGTGATACTTTCTCCACAATCTTTGCAATCTTTGCAGAAAATCTTCCACACATTCAGGTATGTGTGCATTAATTGCTATATTTAATCATCTTTTAAGTGTGTTCATTTAATCACTATATGCTAGTATAGATGTTTACATAAAATTCCATCATTCCTTGTCAAA
>VDFB02149480.1:0-18673 GCA_007258455.2 Sequoia sempervirens | reverse complement strand
TTTCCCTTTCCTTGTTACATTCTGCTTGGGTGTTATGACTACCTCTGAGCATGGTGGGGTGGTCTCTTTTGAGTCCACATGGTAGGGAGGCATTGCCACTACCATTGGGGACCGGTGTATAGGTTATTGGAGCACTAGTTGGAGCTATTTTCTCTTGTTCATATTTAATTAGTTGATGTATTTTATTCATGGCTATGCCATTGTACTCATGTATATTCCTTTATGAATATTATACTCTCTTGAGAGAGAAGATGTAATCATATAATTAAATGGGATGAAATGTGATGTTTTATATTTGGTTTATGAGTTTCGGTGTTGGTATCATACTTGCTTCTATTATGATGATCATTATGAATTTTCTTTTAGAAGTTTTCATGAAAAAATTAGATCTTGGCTATGTATTTCTTTCTTGCAATAGTTTGCACAGATTCCTATGCATCATCGCTCTCTGTTTGTTGCTCTGTGTTGCTGCTAAAGATTTTAGTGCATTGTTGTTTTCTATTTGTTGCTCTAGGTTGCTACTGCTAAAGATTCTGGTGCATCGAATCTTTTTGTGTGTTATTCTATGATGTTACAATAGGGTAATTCAGGAGCATCGACACAGAGTAATTCTGGAGCATTGGTGTAGAGTAATTTTGGAGTATCAACATAGAGTAATTCCAGAGCATCGGCACAAAGTAAATTCCTGAGCATCAGAGTAGAATTTTTGGAGCTATTCTGTTTGCTCCTATTTGGATTTTTTTTGGAGGGTTAATCCATCCTCCCCTCTTGGCTGTGCTCTGAAATATCCTTGGCCTTGTATGTTGTCGATATGTCGTATTGGCAATTGCTTTATGTGCAAGTTATTCTTCATGTTTTGAAAAAAAAAATTATCTTGTCCTCTTTGGTTCTTACCCTTCGGGGTTGCGTAGTGGGATGTTACACACTTAACATTACAGATTTTAAAATCCCAAGCCAAGTATCAAATTGCAAAGTTTCAAGCTTCAAATTAGAATTAGAGATTATTTTAACTACTCATCCAACAAGAGCAAGCATAAATATTTTCCAAAATATGGCACAAGTCATTGGAGGGCATTTTTTTTGCATCAACATTAAGACACTTAATGACGTGCAGTAGGCTCCTCACATATACACACATGAATCAAATATCTTTATCTAAAACTCACATTTTCAAACCCAATGCAATATATACAATGCATATACCTTTCTAGAAAATAAGAAAAAGGGGCCATGGTAACTATAGCAACAACTTTTCTGTAAGTTACAAAAATAGATGCGTTCATTCATTTATCCAAAGCTACTCTAACGATGATGTTCATGCCCACATAACATGCTTGAACTACAAGTTGAGCTATATGGGGCTTGAATTCACTCAACCTCACCATTATTTTTCCCACTATAGTAAGAAACAAAGCACTTTAAGAACCAAAAGGATTTTTAAATATGTATACAATAGACTTATTTAATGTGTTCTCAAACACTAGAAAGTGTGAGAGCATGGAAATATTCCACATACAAATATAAAGAGCATCCATAATTGACAAGATCCACAAGGAAAGCATGTCTTGTAAATCCAATGGTGCATGACACACCAAGACAAAGATTTAGTTTAAGTTGATAGTGCATCCACAAGGCTAGTCATTTACTGTACACTGAAACTGTTTTCAATGGAGAACTGCCATTGATTTACATCCACAAGATATTGTCAATTATTGTACACTAGAATTGTTGTTCTGCTTGAATGGTAGATACAACTACAAATCATATTACTTCTAGGAACTAAACCAATAATGAGGTTTCATTGTTTTCACCCGTCTCCTTATGCCCATCTCTCTCTTTTTTGCATTACTTAAGTTGCAGATAAGACACATGCATAGCCGGGATGAAGGATTCCACTAGAGCCAAGTTTGAAGGCATGCGTGATCAACATGCAATTCATGCAATTTGTAATTGCATAATAAATTGTAGTTATGTGTAGTCTTCTTTTTCAACAATAGTTTTAGATTATATTTATCTTTTTAGAATTTCATTAATCATTCTATTTAGAATCTTCTTTGTTGCAGCTTCATGCGCTACATAATAAATTGCATGACTATGTAGCTGTAATAGTTAGTTTTTTAGAAATGTTTGTTTTAAAAATACTTTTCTGCTAGCAACCATGCTGATATGAGAAGACTAGACATTGATTTCAATTGAGAAGACTATACTAGACATATATATATATATATTGTAGGAAGGTTAACGGTTTTTGTTCAAGATATATTAGAATGGAAAATGGTGGCAATTTTCCATTTTAGCTTTTGTTGTCTATCAGAGAAAACTATGACCATTGGAGTATAAAGATGAAGACCCTACTATTATTCCAAGATTTCTGAGATATTTTAGTAGGAGGATACACAAGATCAGCATAAGTTAAATGCTTTAACAAAAAATCAATGAACTCAATTGAAAGAAAACAAAAAGGAAGACAATCAAGCTCTATTTTCCATCCAATCTACCTTGGATGTCAGTTTTTCCCTATATATCTATTATGAAAAAGTAAAAGGATGCATGGGAGGCTCTACAAACTACATACCAAGGATCTAACCAAAATAAGATTGGTAAGACTTCTAACCTTTCAAAAAGATTTTGAAAATTTAAGGATGAAAGAAGCTTAGTCTATTCAAGAGTTTATTACTAGGTTCAAAGTATTGTGAATCATCTTAACACTCAAGGGGAAAGTGTCACATAATAAGAAAATGTAGAATTTTTTTTTAGATGGACCCTTCCTCCAAAATTTGATCCAGTGGTCATAGCCATTGAAAAAAGTAAAGATCTAGTACGCAATCAAGTCCAAGCTCCTCATGAAAGGTACGAAGTTTAAATGAAATTTATCAAGGAGTTCTAATGTGAATCTAGTTACCATTTTTTTTTTGTTTAGTACCATTAGAGTTGAACCTTTTGTGTATGAAGAAGTTGTGAAATAACAAGTATGGATTGATGCTACAAATGAAGAGATGCATGCAATGGATAAAACCAATACATGGGAATTAGTGCAAATTTCTAAATGCAAATAGGTGATTGGTGTCAAATGGATTTATAAGGTGAAATATCATGCTAATAGTTCTATGAATAAACACAAGGCAAGATTAACTGCAAAGGGATTTTGCACAAATTCCTAGAGTAGATTATTTAAAGACTTTCACTCTAGTTGCAATATTTGATATAGTCAAGATTATATTGTCTATTGCTACACAACACAAGTGGCCATTCTATTAGATGGATGTACAATCATCTTTCCTAAATGGTTATATTGATAAGGATGTGCATGTGGAACAACCTATTGGTTATGAAATTACAGGAAAAGAACAATTGGTTTAAAAGTTAAAAAAACTTTCTATGGGTTGAAGCAAGCACCTTGTGCTTGGTATGCAAGGATTGATAGTTATGTCTTGAAAAAAGGATTCATCCAAAGTCCCACAGAGCCAACCCTATATATCCAGTACCTTGGTAACAATATTCTAATTATTTTCCTTTATGTTGATGATCTCATTTATATAGGTATATCTAGTATCTTGGTAATGATATTCTAATTATTTTCCTTTATCTTGGTATATTAATTTCTCAAACCAAGTATGTGGTCAATCTATTGAAGCAGTTTAGAATGATTTCATACACAAAAATTGCAACTCCTATAGCCCTTGGTGAAAAATTAGCCAAGGAAGATGCAAGTTCCAAAGTGGATGCTACTTTTATAGAATTTTGGTTAAGAGCCTCATGTACCCTACTACAATGAGACCTGATATTAGTTATATTGTGAGCCTCATCTCTCAATTCATGTAGGATCCACATGGGTCTCATTTTAAGTCCACAAAAAGGAATCTTAAGGTACATGTGAGTGGTACACACAATTTTGGCATCCATTATTCTCCCACAAATAAGTTTGAGCTAGTTGGTTACACAAATTCTGATTGGGCTGGTTTAGTGGATGATAGAAAATTAACATCTAGTTGTATTTTCTCACTTGGTTATGGAGTTGTCTCATGGAGTAGTAGAAATTAGGCAACCGTGTCTCTTTCTTTTGTAGAAGCAGAGTATATTACAGCAAAATCAACTGGTTCTCAATCCATATGGATTCAACGGATTTTAGAAGATTTGCAATTTGTTCAAGAACATCCAACCACTATTTATTGTGATAACAGTAGTACCATTGCAATGAAAAAAATCACATGTTTCATGCTAGATTGAAGAACATTGAGATCATAAATCACTTAATCTGAGATTTAGTTCAAGATGGGACAGTGGAATTATAGTTTCACCCTACATCCGAGCAAGTTGCTGATATTTTTACTAAAGCACTACCTACAACTAGTTTTGTTCCTTTAATGAATTAGTTGGGAATTATCCCTGTTGCTCATGTAGGGGGAGATTGAAGGCATGCATGATTAATGCCTTCATGTACTTCATGCAATCTATTATTGCATAATAAACTACAATTGAGTGCGATCTTCTTTTTCAATTATAGTTAAATTAGACTATATTTAGCTTTTTAGAATTTCATGCATTGTTATGTTTAGAATCTTCTTTGTTAGTTCACAACTTCATGTGTTGCATAATAAACAAATTGACTATGTAGTTGTAATAAAAAAAAAAATCTTTTTGCTAGTAATCGTGCTTATATGAGTATACTAGACATTGATTTCAATAAGGATTTTGTACTCTATTTTCTGAATTGAATAAGACAAATTTCTTCCCAGCACAGTTGTTCACTCTCTATTAGAGAAGATTTGTATTGATTATTGAATGTAATGATTGTTTAAATTTTTAGTATAGTATAAAATTTCATAAATTCAATTTCTTTAGGATTTTAGCACCACCAATACATTTAGAGGGACACTATTACTATCTTTTGTTCATTTATTATTTTCTATTTTACACCATATTTCCTCTTGTTTAACCTTATTTCTTTCAATGATTGTAGGGTTATGGAAAGAGAGAGTAATGGTTATACTTAGTCATTTCCCTTCCCTAGAAATACCCACAAATTATATCCCTTTTTTTTGTTTTCTTTAGATATTTCTCATATCATTTATAGATTTGTAGGTCTAGAGAAGTGGGTTGACAATCATGTGTGTAGGTCATGACCTTGTAACATAGTATGGGTGACACTTATCCCTCATTCCCTTCCATAGGCCACAACTTGGTGGGGAGGGGAGTAGGAAGGTTTACTTCCCTTCTATAAATATACATGCAATCTATTTACTTCATACACAAACTTAACAAATTTGATTAAAGTTTAATTTGTTACTACTTCACTAGTTACCTCCTTTAGCAAAGGAAAGAGTAACTAGACTAAAAATATAGATTTGTAGCTATGCCAACTATATTGCTCAAAAAAGGCATATATATTATACGTAACCAAAAATCTAATAATCTCCCACTCTGTAATGCCCCGCCATGCAACCCTAGAGGAGGTTGCAATTAACTACACAAACATACTAATTTATTTTTTTGTTTAAGTACAAATAACATAAAAGTTCACTACTCATTGCCAACAACCTCTAAGGTTAAAAGACTGAGATTACTTAAAACCCAAACAAGAAACATGAATTGACAACATCACATTTAATTATTTAAGGAATTAAGATTACATCCATTCCATACATGATAAATTACATCAAAGCATAAGAGATACCACATGTTTTCATTTAACGCTAATTTACAATATGGTTACACTCTCATTCCCCGAATGAGGTAAATCCAATAAACATGGTTACAAATTACAACATCCACCTCGATAACAAATGAGGGGTAAGAAATTAAAATAACAACTGAAATGAATAAAGCATGAAAAGTAACTAGATCCCACGAGCTCTCCAACTGGAAATCTCGTCCACACGAGTAAGAAGAAGACCCAACGGATTAAGGTGCACGTTCCACCCAACCATGTGATACCCGAAGGCTCACCCCCCGTGCTAGGAGATAGTAACAAGGAATTCTAGACAAGACCATCAACCTCTAGGCACATGATAAGTCACACCGACACTACCAATCACATGAACCATACAACCATAAAGATAAAATAAGTACTACTCTAACATCATTGACATAAGTCACATTGCTTCCAAGAAATAAAATAGATCGAGTATGATAAGAAGACCGTACACATAAAATTATGTACTAACTGTTGTTGTAGAAAGAGTGTCATCACACAGCTCGTCATAGGATCTCCTCTAGGAATCTTCATAGGCTCTGACCCCCACTATGGGTTTCCTTGTGGCCTCTACCGAATCCTGGCACCCATGCTCACTCATGCGGAATCAAATACCTCTCGTAAAGACAAGATAGATGACCTTGCCATTCTAGGCCTTCCCGTCTCATCCCAAGTCTATACAAGCCCTTGCGTCCATGAGCGAGGATCAATTATCTTAATTAGTGTGAAATACTACCTAACTTCTAAGTACATTGATTTAGTTATCACTTGATTAAACCACTTCTGAAGGTTTCCCAGTTTACCTCTTTGGGCTCTGGCCCCTAACAACCTTAATCGTGATGGGGGTTGGTGTTTAAGTTTCTCATGGAAACCACTCCTAAATAACCTCTAGGTTCTCTCCGCCTTCCTCTCTCTTCCCCCTTGGTTTCTTCTTCGGTTTCCCTAAGCTCCTGTTCTCCTTTCTTGTCCCTTTCGTTTTCTCCGTCCTCTCCCTTCTTTTTCCCCTTTTCTCCCTTTGCCTTTCTCTTCAATTGCGTGCTTTCATTTCCTATTCTTTATTCTCATCTTTTTTCAATCCTTTTGTCTCTAGGTGTTCTTTTATTTTTCATTTTTATGGCTTTGGTTTCCTCGGCTCTTCTTCAAGTGTGTTCTTTCCTTTTCTTGATTCTTTATTATCGTCTTTGACTTATTTTAATTTAAATTATAATTTAATTCTAATTTTAATCTTTATTTGATCTTACAGTTGGTCTTCTTTTTAATCGTTTTGTTGTTTATCTCCTTTAGTTTTGTTACCTTCTCTTCACTCGTAATTTCCTTGGTGCTTTTTGGTTTCTATTTTCTCTACCCTCATTTTATTTCTTTGTTTCCTTGTTTCACTTTTCATTCTTTTCCCTCTTGCTTCTTATCATTTTTGGTTAATTTTTGTTTTAGTTCCTTGCTTTTATTTAATTATTTCATCTCTTCTCTTTGGGTTGATTATTTTTATGCTTCCTTGGTTATTTTTTGCTTTAAGATCTTATTTCACCTTTTATGTTATGCTTAGTATTTTTCCTTGTGCTTCTATGCCTTTATTTTGTGTTTCAATGTATCTGTTCTTTATCATTTGGTGCCTTTCATTAGTTTTCTTTGAGTTTCCTTGTGATGTTTTTTCTTGTACTCCTATGTTTTTATTTAGTGTTTCTTTGTATTTGTTCTTTATTATTTGGTTCTTTGCTTTAAGTTTTCTTTTCTTTTGCTTATTTGTCTTTTTTACGTATTTGTTCATTGTGGTTTCTCTTTTTATTTGCTTTTTCTTATTTTCTTTTTCCTTGTTTAGTTTATCCTATTTGTTTCCTTATTTTAACTTGTCCTCATTCTTGTTTTTTTTCTTTTTATTAGTGGTTTTTAATTTATTTAGGTTGATTCCCCACTTTTTCTTGGGTCTTTATTTTATGTTTGTTTTATAGTATTCTTGGCATTTATCTCTTTCATTTTTCTTTTCCCGTGTTTGCAATGGTTTTTCATCTTTGAATTTTCCTCTCCTCTCCTCTCCTTTTTGTCTGACCTTTTCTCCCCCATATTTGGGGTTATGTGCCTCCCCTCTGCCCCATCCCTCTCGTATTTCTACCCAAGTCTACTATCTTATTTTCACTTCTCTCTCTTTCTGCTTATCATCCTGATGATGGATCATGGAGTTTGATCCGAAACGTTGATGTAAAAAATTGCACACAGTTATTCTAGAAATCTTGTTCACATCTATTATATTATACTTATATTTATATCTTATGTTATATTATACATATATTAATAATACTATTAATAATGGTTTTGACTAAAATGGTAGGGCACATATAAAGGTACTAATACATGTAGGTTATGAGAAAAGGATAATAGAATTATCTGAAAGATTAGAATATTATTGATTTGCAATAGGACATACAAATGTCAAATAAGTATATTTACATAAGTAATGGAGAACCATAACAATAAAGAGATAATTGCATCCATAGGATTCTGTTGATGTTAATGAAAAAGTGAATTGGCACAAAAAATTTGAGTTCTATATTTTTCTCTTTTTTTGGGAAGTTGACTTTACATGCAATTGGAATATATCTACAGAGATTACATGTAAACTTTTTTGGGTGCAAGATTTAAAAATAAAGATTGTTGTCTCAATGAAATCAATGCTCAAACAAATGTTTAATATTACACTTAATATACAACCTATGAAACATATGAATCTTGTTTGAATCTTATGTTAGAAACATAAAGATTTGCACATAGGAAATATAAAATCAAACACAACAAAATGAGGCCTGCTGTCCACCCTACCATATTGGGTCATGGAGCCTCATGGGCTCTCACCAAAACCCCAAGCAAGAACTTACATTGTCCACCACTCTGATCAATGGTGAAATCAATGTTCCTTATTACACTTAATATAGATCCTGTGAGGATCTAATTGTTTATTTGACCATTGTGACTCATTTTGTAGTCACTATGATTATTCTCAAAGTTCATTTATAACACATTACTTCATCAAAATCCCCATTATGGCTTGAGTATGCTCTTAAAAAATGACAACAAAATGTGAAGTTTAGTGCAATGAACATTTGTCATGGGTAGACAATATCTAAATAAGGAAATATAAAGAGTTCTATAATTTATAATATATAATATGCAATGCACCTGTAATAGAAGGGATGGAATAAATAAAATCTAGGGATACTTTGTGCACGTGGTGGAATGTAGTATGAAGAAAACAAAAGGTATGCTCTCCACCCTACCATATTGGGTCATGGAGCGTCATGGGCTCTCACCAAACCCCCAAGCAGAAAATTAAATTGTCCACCACTTTGATCAATGGTGAAAGCAATGTTTCGGCAACTGCCAACTTAATAGAAGATCTAACAACATCTAAACATCCACGAAGGAGAATTGTTTGGATTGAGTATGGTCTACAAACATGAAAGGATAATGTGAAGTTTAGTGCAATGAACATGTGTCATTGGTAGACAATATCTATATGAGGAAATATAAATATTTGTATAATTCATAACAAATAAAATGCAATGCAGTTGTAATATCTAAGGCAACAATTAAATAAAATGTAGGCATACCTTGTGCATAAAAAGAATTGCAGTATGAACACAATAAACAGAAGGTTTGCTCTCCACCCTACAATATTGGGTCATGGAGCCTCATGGGCTCTCACCTAACCCCTGAGCAAAAACATAAATTGTCCAACACTTTGTTCAATGGTGAAAGCAATGCTTTGGCACCTGACAAATTGCTCAAGCTAAAATCAATGGTATACATTTTTAATAAATTGACATGTAGTTGCAAAATAAGAGATGGAGTAAAAGATATATAGCCTTACGTTGTATATAGATAGAATGTAGTTGAAGGTCATACACCATGCAAACGTGCGATCATAAAGCTATTTAGCATTTTGGAGATCTGTATACCTTGTATATAAATAGAATGAGGTTGCAATCTAAAATGGTTTGTCTCAGATATAGGTACACACAAGGAAAATGTGAAGTTTAGTGAGGTGAACATGTTTCATTGGTAACCAATTGTAGACATCCAAATTCAGACACTTAATTTATCCAAATTTATCACTTTTCATCTAAACATCCTCTTATCCAAGTTAATTAAGTAATATTACTATTATTTGATTAATATCCTTAATTCTGCCAAATCCTAAGGTATTTAATTAATAATTAAATACCTTACCCTCCTTAATCCTCTTTTCATCAAATGAATTAAATAAATATTACATTTATTTAATTCCTCACATGTCATTTTTATCTAATCCTAATCCATCTCCTAATCTCTTCATTAAGAATGTGCACATGCCTAATCCTTGATTAGGATGTGTCACATCCTCCAACTTTTGCAAGTTGGCTTCTAATCCTCATTAACCCCTAATTATCCTCTAATTACTAATTAGTTAAAACTAATTAGTACCTTCGGTCAACTCTCCCCATCCCCCAAGGAATTTTTAATTCCTTTTTATTCATCCAAGGCTCCTCTCTTCCCAATGTGCATTTTTAATTCACTTTTATTCCTCCTAGAATCCCCTTTTCCCATGCATCTTCTAGAATCTTTGACTTGTCACATCAAGTCACATGTGACAAACTCCCACCTTTTTGGAGACCCTCTCTTATCCACTAGATTCTCCCAAGCATGTGAATTTTTAATTCACATTTATTCCTCGAAGGAATCTTCTCATCTCCCAATGTACTTGGAAGGTACTTGTCCTTCCTCCACATCATGTACCTCCCTTCCACATCACCTACACATCATCCACTTCACATTCCACATGTCAAAATGTGAGGGCTTGTGAGTCCTCAACTCACCTTAGCCCTTCATCTTGACTTTGTTGGATAAATCTCAACCATTGAATTCTCTAGAGAATTCAAGTTTCTCTATAAATACCCCCTCGTCTAATTCATTTTGGGAGACACTTAGTCATTTTGCAACTAAATGCTACCATTTTGTGCACTCATCTAGCCATCAACATTCATCCATTTGCATGTACATTCAAGCATATAGTCAAGACTTGCATTTAGCCATATCAAGAGCCATCAAGGAGCATACAAACCAAATCATATCAAGGGCCAACCAAGGAGTTTTAGCTGCAAAAGGGAGGTATATCCATTTGTCATCATTTTACACTTTTCTCTTTGCACTTACAAATTTCTTAGGCTAATCTTGAGGTGTTTCCTTATGTTTTTCCATTGTATTTTAGTTGCTTAGAATAGGTTAGACATTTTGATATCACATTTCTGGCACGCCCGGTGGGACCCACAAGCGGGTTCCTCAATTTAACGTTCGTTGTTGTTGAGTTTTTTGAAGGAATATGTCGTGGAAGGGCGACTACGCCCCTAATTTTTCGCAGAGGGGCGACTGCGCCCCTGATTTTCTACAGAAGGGCGACTGCGCCCCTGATTTTTTGCAGAAGGGCGACTGTGCCCCTGTTTTACTGCAGAAGGGTGATTGCGCCCCTATTTTTCTGCAGAAGGGCAACTATGCCCCATCCTTGACTAAAATTTTTTGCTAACACTTTTCTTGCATAAGGGCGACTACACCCCCTCCTTGACTGAAATTTTTGTGCTAACACTTTTCTTTCTAGTGGGACCTGCTTGGGGATTTCATCACCCTAAGGGACGATTCCATCCACGCGTACCGTCGGGGTATATAAAGGGGGGAGAGTGAAAGCTGTACCCCAATCCAGTCGCGTCGTAATTGGCGGAGCGTCGAAGCTAGGGTGATACCTAGATAGACGTGAAGAGTTGGTCCGAGCCCTTCAGTATCTCGCTGGAGTTCCTGACTCACGCTTGTGAAGGGTTGGTGTTCACGGTTGTGCCTCACGTACCGAGAGTATATCCAGGACTCCCTAGACACCTTGTGTATCCTAGATTAAGACCTCTTTGGCCATATCCTTAACACTAATCATAGGATTGTATTTGCTTGAGAGTGTTTTCTTGTGAGAAACCAGTAAACTTTTGACAAATTGGCCTTATTATTGTCATTTTAAAGTCCTTGCCATAGTCATTTTCATCAAACCAATCTCTGGTTTACCGCAGAGGGGCGACTGCACCCCTAATTTTCTGCAGAAGGGAACTGCGCCCCTGATTTTCTATAGAAGGGCGACTGAGCCCCCTGATTTACTGCAGAGGGGCAAATTTTCCCTCCTGAACACCCGAAACCACCCTGTTTGGATCTGTTTAGCTTCTGAATCATCATCTCACCATTCCCAAGCTTTATCTCATCATCCCAAGCCTTCGTTTTGTCATTCTAAACCTCCAAAAACCTCCATTTGATCATTTTAAACAACCATTTTAACCATTCCAAACCTTCATCTAACCATTCCAAACATCTATTTGACCAAGTAGTCTTTCATCCATTTCAAATCCTCTGCTCACTCGTTTCGAGTAATCTTTCATCCATTCCAAGCATCCATCTCCTCATTCTAAGAGTTTTTTATCCTTTCTAATCAATCATTTACTCATGTCGAGCTTTCAATCATTCATCCATTCCAAACAATCATTTACCAATTTGGAGTGCTTATTCATCCATTTCATTCACTCTCCTAATCCAATCATTTCCTCAATCTAACACCCGATTCCTATTGTCTGCTTTTTACAGCCTGTTTACCCACTTAAAGCGTCCACAAAGTAGTGGGGTGAATTTGCCCCATAGTGGGGTGAATCTGCCCTAAAAAGGGGTGAATCTTCCCCTCTGTGTGGGCACAGTCGCTCCAAAAGGGGGCACAGTCGCCCCAGGAGGGCACAACCGCCCCAAAACGAGGGCATAGTCGCCCCTCTGCAAAAAAATTGGCAAACAAACATATCTAGTTCCCAAATCTGACCGGTGAAACCAATCCCATCATCTCTTTCAATCCAATCATAATTCCAGCACTTAGAACATCATTAGAGTCCATATCCAGCATCAAATCATCCATCCCAATCACCTAGAATTCATTTTGAAAATTTTGACTTTTGTGCCGAAACTTCCGGAGGCCATAACTTTTGACTCTGGTGTCCGTTTGAGCTGAAATTTTACGGGTGGTTGCGTTATGAGATAGTCATAAGACCTCTTGCTTTGAGTTCCTTAGTATGGTGTTTTAGAGGGTTGAGTTTCCCAACCTAGACTTGTTTTATGGAGGAATGATGCCTCCTAGTCCTTTCCTTACCCTACAAGATTGGAGTGATTCCCTTGGTTGAGAGCCTCCCGAGATTGAGATTGATTACTTTCCTATATCTTGTGTTGTGGGTGGGCATGTTGGCCATTAGCTTGTTGGTGGGTTGCAGGTGACATGTGTTGCCTAAAATTACCCTTGCTTGGTTTCCTTGTTTGTGTTGTTGGAAGGTCTATCTGACCTTGAGGGTGCCAAGAAGTTTCTTTTGTGTGTATTCTTCTCAAGTCTTGATGTTTTTCATCACCATGCAAAGTTTCTGGCACATGTCTTCTTGTGCTTTACCTCATTGTGCAAGTGATTGCTTGATTGACCCTATGTGGTTTTGATGTTGCTTTTGCATGTTATATTGCATTGAGATTATAAATATGGTAATAGAAAATGAATGATCATGTTGTTAGTTCATAGAGATTATTGCATGCTCTCATATGATTGATGCATTTTTGTGAAAGTGATTGTGTGATGATGAAACCATGTTTGCATTCGTGCCTATGTTAGAATTGTAAACCCCTCTCTCCCCCTCTCTCTCTTCTCATTGGTTTAATGAAGATGCCTATCTTTGAGTGAGTGGTGTATTGAAATCCATTGTATTCTTGTCTCTTATGAGCAAATGTTTATGCATTCATGAATGTTTGTTTTATTAGATCAAACCTTGGGTAAAGGACATAAGTCCCCAAGTTGCATTCATAATCATGGAACATGTATGAATTTGGATAGAAAATCATTCTATATTAAGTAAAGTTTAGAGAAAAATGGAATAGTGAAACCATTGGCATGTATAATGATAAATGCAAAATGTTAAATGTATGTTGAAGTGATAATGTTGTATACTTTGTCTTGAGTAAACATTGTAATGATATTGCACTAATAAATGTGGTTAACATATATGTGTAGTAATGTGATTTACCACTTAATAATAGTGAATGTGAATGTGAGAGTTATTATGGTATTGTTGATTTACTCCATGTAGCACTGTGATATATTGTATGGATGTTGGGAGTACATGTTCTTGGAAAGTTTGTATTGACCTTACACAATTAGAGGTGGATAATGGTTTTATTTTGGTAAGAGGAAATGGGAAAAGGTACTCCCTGTTATGTGAACATCCTGTATTAGTGCTCATGTTGAGTGTTGTGAATACCACATACTTTTTTTGTGTGCCCATGAGATGGTGAGACTGTGTACCTATCCATGGGGAATATGTTGTATTTTGGTGTGGGATTAACCATACAATTACGCGTGCTTGTATGTTTGTTACCTGATTGAGGGCTAACCCATGTGTGGTTGAAATTTATATATATTTAAGAGTTGCCAAAAGTTAGTTTTGTAGAATCTCCTCTTCTTTTGTTTCTCTAGTCGCTAAATCTGTGAAGGGGTAGTAGCAGCCACAAAGTTCCTTGGGTGGAGTGTGCAACATACACATATTGTAGCGTAGAGTGGTCTTAGCTCAACCAATCTCGAGGAAAGTACTCACTACTTCCCCTTATGATGGGTCAGGGTGCTTGATCCAGATGTGCTAGCCTAATCCCCACAGTTTTGAGTACAATAGCATTGGTTTGTTAGTATTTCCTGGCCATCCATAGGGATGTTGAGTTGGCATTGCCTAGTTTCCTATAGGGGCATTGAGATGGCATTAGCGAGTTGACCTTGTTCACATGAGAGGTGAGGCTCGAGTAGCCCCATATTTTTTATACTCATATATGCATTATATATTTCGTATCTACATGTGTTCTACCACAATGCCATAGATATGATGCAACACCTCACTGATGTATTGACATAGTGCTGGTCATGATGCCATGTTGCTAATGGTAGGGATCTGAGCTTGAGGACAGGATGCCACATGCATAGATGTGTGAAGGTTCACTATCAGATTGGGTTATGATAGCCTACTTGTGTGATGAGCATAATGGGGCCTCATACACTTGTAGAGGGATACTCATGTTTTCTCTCAACAGTGTTTGGGTCAGTTGGCATATGGGTATGTCCTAGCCGTGTATACCTTTGGCTACAACGAGTACCTACGTGTTCCCTTTCCACGAGGTATCACTATGCGGGGTGTGTTATGCATGTGCCTACTTGTATGGAGCCACAGACACACTGCCATGTGACATATGACCAGTATGTGCCTTCTCTGGCTAGCATATGACCATGCCGTGCTGAGATGCAATGCGAGATGTCATTGAGGTGCACATTCCATCCGGATATCCAAGTATTGCATGGGCCACTTGGCGAGTCCATGCCACATGAAAACGTGATGCAGGGTTTAGCCGAGGAGTACACCTCATGCCATGTGGTTGGTGTGCT
The DNA here is from genome assembly GCA_007258455.2 of Sequoia sempervirens. Classification (NCBI taxonomy): domain Eukaryota; kingdom Viridiplantae; phylum Streptophyta; class Pinopsida; order Cupressales; family Cupressaceae; genus Sequoia; species Sequoia sempervirens. The sequence continues at coordinate 3,488 of VDFB02149480.1, read as the reverse complement.
CACACCGCCACACATGAGGGGCTATATTGCGATAGGCAGACGTTGTTCCCTCCTTCCTTGTTTGGTGGCTAGTTTAGTCACATAGTTATGTATTGTGCCATTTCGAAGATTATGAATCTTCTTTGGTTTTTGATGACTTTTATTTTGATTTTGAAGATCGACAAAAAAAAGATTTATCTTGTTTGTGATGGTTTAGCCACACCTTGTGATTTTATATGCATGTAGCCCTCATGGTTACATATGATTTAGTGTTGAAATTGCGCACATTTCTTGCTTTATTATTGAAATTGAATCTTTATTTGATAATTATTTATGATCTTTGGTGGCTAGACTAGTTTTCTATTGTTGTTTTCAAATTTTTGTCTTGTGTTGTAAGGTGATTCCTCATCGAGAACGGTAGAGCTAGACTTAGTTGAGTGTATACGAGGAAGTAGAGGTAGGGAACTTTGAGGATGGGGGTACATGAGGCTGTTACACAGCTAGGACCCACTATCCACCTATGTGTGATGACTATCTCTTGGAGGCTAACCACCTTATTCAACAAGAGATAGGTCATTGTGGTCTTGTTTGGATGGTATCACCTTGTGTGTGTGGCCTAACACCATCAAACCATTGGGTTTGAGGTATAGATTATGTGAGATGGATATTGGCTCTTGGCTCATGGTTTATGTATCATGGATTAGTATACTGCTTACTGGTGTCCAGATGGACCAATGTGTAGCCTTGTGATGTGATTCCCGGTGATGTAAGTATGTATGTATGCACAAATGCATGTTTCATCTTGGATATGGTTACATATGAAAAGTTCAAAAGTTGACTTATGATGCTTTAGAAAGTGTAAAATTGTTATATTTTGTTGAAAATGATGCCAAATATGTTCTAATGTGTGAGACTGGAAATGTGTAGAAAACAAATATTGTTTCAAACAATGGTGTTTTGGGAAGAATTGAGTGCTTATGCATCTTCCTTACTCTATTCTTAGTGGAAATCAATGTGTATCTTAACCTATTCTTGAATGAATGTGGATGTTAGAATAAATGCTTATGATGAGAATTGTGGCATATGTGATGTTAGTAAGATTAACTATGCTATTTTGTTTCATGTTGAGACCTTATGAGTAAGGCATATGTTAATATATTGATAATGATTCATAGAAACATGAATGTTATAAGGATGTCATTTTTATTTCGTTTAGTGATGAATGATGTATATTATATTTCTCATCCTTGGAATGAAGTGCAATATTTTAATGTTGATTAGTAGATTTTGAGTACTAATGTGTGACATGGTTGCATGTTGAGTTTACATGACTTCCAGGGGTAAGTCAAATCTTAGGGAGGGAGGATGTAACACCTCTCTAACCCTAGCTTAGGTATTATAGCATTTTGATTTTGATTTGATATTCTAAATGTTAAATGTTGTTATAATGAGATTAGACATTGATGATTATGGGAAAGGTTATCATGATTAGTTATTATTCTGAATTACATGCTTATATGTTTATATACTATTATCATTTGTATGATTATGGACATGAAAGTGATGTCAAGTCGTAACACTTTTATCTGAGAGGCTTATGATATCATGACCCTATTTCTTGATAATTGACATTTCTTTGACTATATGATATATGTTATATGCACATGTACTTTGATGTGTGATTGGAGTGATGCAGGTATTGAGTATTGACTCTTCTTGGATCCATAGGACTAAGCGTACTCATATTCCACAATGGTGGTTACTGGAGGTAGTCATAGGCTAGTTGTCCCCTATCCTAGCCCACTATACTCTATTAGTGCAGTGTTTCCTTGTTGATGTCTTACTGTGTAGTTACCTAACAATAATGTCTAGAGCACCTTTTAGCCATATGTCTAGAGCACCTTTCTATTTTATGTGGTTTACCGATATGTCTTGTTGAGGTATTTTGTTATGGTTCCCGTTAATCTCTTATGTGAGATTTAATTGGTTGTCGGTGTCTTAATGTGGTTTCTTTGACATCTTTTCATGATTTCATATATGACATTTTATAGTGTTTTATTGATGGGAGATTTGAATGGTTATATCCATGAGATTTTAAATATGTTATTTAAAAAAAAGTTATTGGTCATTCGAGAGAATGATATATTTCATTTAGAAAATCTCAAATGATTTTATTAATCCTTTTTGTGAGCCCTCATAGTTTTATTTAAATCTTCTTGGGGAGCTTGTGTGTATTTAATGTTGGATTTAAATTATCATTTTATGTGTAATAGAGAATGTTGTATATTAGTGATTTTAATTAATTTCTTTGAAGATCTTTAATAGTTTATTTAATTAAATGTTTTAATTCATTTATGGCTGGGAGAGTTTTTAAAAGGGAATTAAGTTTTGTTTTGGGATAGATATATATTCATTTTGTTTTGGGGGAGAGTTATTTTTTCTTTTGGGGGGAGGAGAAGAATTTTTTGTATTTGGAAGGAGAAGGAAAAGCCCCCATGAATTGGGTAGCAGAGTTAGGGAGTAATGTGGAGATTTTGTTGAGAATAAATTTGTGGGCATCTAATTGTTGATATCAACATGCCATTTCCTCCTTGCTGTCCTATTTTGGAACCCAACCACACCTTCTATTTAGAGCAATATTTCATTCCAAATTTTGGGAAACAATGAGGTATTTTTCTATGGTTCTTGAATCCCTTGGATTTCTGGTGGTGTAGAATGTGATTTAGCTTGGGAATGGTAAACTTTGCATTTCCTTATGGCAGATTTATTCCTTTGTTCTACTTCGTGAATATTTTGGGGATGGACAATGCTTATTTTTCGATTCAAATTGCTGCTCTATAGTTTTTCTTATGGCATTTTTTTCCATGCCAATAAATCTAAAATGGGTTGGAAAAATAAATTTCTGAGCACTTTTAATTCTTTTATTTTATTGCTCTTTTTCCCAACTTGTTAAAAAAACATTTTTTCCTTGCTGCTCTTTATCCACTTGAAATAAAGGCAGATTCCATGTAGAAATGCCCAAATCTTAACTAGGTCTTTGACAGATTTTAATTCTGGGCACTTTCATTTTTGGTCAAATTTGTGCTTACTTGTTAAAAACGTTTTTCTTTGCTTCTATTTAATTGCCTATTAAAAATGTAAAATAAAATTTGATTCCATGTAGAAACGCCTGTATCTCAACTGGGTCTTGTCTGATTTTTAATCCAGACACTTCATTTTTCATGTTTTTACCCAACTATCCATAAAATGACATTTTTTTGAACAACACCTTATTTTTGGTAATAAAATTAAAAATCAAATGTGGAATCCAATTGGAAACGTCAGAATTTGAACAGGGTCATTGTCCGATTTTTAATCTGGGCACTTTGAATTTTTATGAAATTTCTATGCCTCTTTCTAATGCATTTGAACAACAACTGAATCCGTGCTTTCTGCCACTGTCACTATGTTGTTTTAATTGTTTAAAAGTGGTTTTTCAAGATGATTTAATGAGGCTAATATTGATTATG